>JAJAGP010002751.1:0-100007 GCA_025084515.1 Ancistrus triradiatus
TAATTTTTCTGTTGGGGTGCCCAAATTTATGCACCTGCCTAATTTTGTTTGAATAATTACTGCATACTTTCTGTAAATCCTATGAACTTCATTTCACTTCTCAAATATCACTGTGTTCATCTGCTATAGGATATATTTAACTCAAGTTGCTGATCTGAACAACCAATGATTTATAAACTAAAATCATGAAAATTATCAGGGGTGCCCAAACTTCTTCATACGACTGTATGAGGTCTATGCTGCTTGTGATGTGCAGTGTGCAGTAAAAATTGAGCAGGTATGCTATATGTACAGGTAAGCGCAGTGTAACAGCCATCAGATTATAATAGGAAACAAAAATATGACAAATTAAAAACAGGTTTAGCATGTATGCTTTTACTGCCATACATATTATTTATGCCATACTTCGATGTTGTGTTTACAGATTGTTTTATTTAATTTATTTTCACGAATATTGCTTAAGTAGGAACTATGTTATGGTCTGTGTTGTGCACGGACACTTTTAGGACACAAGAAGAAAGGTTAAATGGAAAAGTTGAGCCGGCCTCAACTACGTATACCTACTAGTGGTGCCACGCTGGATTCACCTACTTAAAGGTTTAAAGTGTTTAAAAGGTGATACTGCATTGCCAGTTCTGGAAATTCTTCAAGTGGACTCATTCTCTCTTGGTTGTGTGCAGCCAGCGAGCTATGGTTATTTATGTTTATATTCCATCGTGCACGTTTATATTTTGGTTATCCAGTGTGTCATCATTAATGTGTGCTTGTAACTGTGGTGTTGTGTACCATTGTGTTGGGACTGTGTACAATGGTGTGGGACTGTGGTAGCCTAGCGGGTAAGGTATTGGACTATGGACCAAATGGTCCAGGGTTCAAATCCCCCCTTGGCCAAGCTGCCACTGTTGGGTCCTTGAGCAAGGCCCTTAACCCACAATTGCTTGGAGTGTAAGATTGCTTGGATTGTACCAATTGTAAGTCGCTCTGGATAAGGGCGTCTGCTAAATGCTGTAAATGTAAATGTAAAATGTAAATGGTGTTGTGTATTTCTTGGAGGGAGTGATATGTATAACAGTTTAGGATTCGGATGCTGTGTAGGTGGTAGCGTTCCACTCATGTTTTCATTTATGTATCATTTGCGTACAGTTTCCTTGTGAAAATACCCTCTATATTTATATTACAACAGTATAAAAAGACTCCGTATGGTAGTATATATAGTATAGCGGCATGGAATAGGCCAAGTATTGTATTATGTACTGGGGAAGGGTGCAGGCTGCAGTTTGGGAAGGTACAGTGTGTGGTATAAACTGGGACAGTATTAGTTTATAATATACTAATACACGCAGTATATTAGTATGTGCGGACAGTATATAATGGTTGTCTGTGCAGTAGCCTATATTCTGTGACAGTACTCTGTTTGGTAGTACTGAGGTAGTATATAATGGGCGTATAAAGTGTACACTATACACTGGGGTACTCTGGAGTATATATACTGACGCAATATGTAGTATGACAGTTTATACTGGGGCAGTACGCCGTGTATATCGTGTACAGTGATAAAAACCGCTGCTGGCAGCGAAGAAGCAAGCAGATTATCTCCTATCTGGGAGTTTGCTGCCATCTATTGGTCACTGTGTGCCATTGGTCATGTGTTCCTCGGCGTCGATATTGCAGTTTGAATCTGTTTAAAATACTGTACAGAGTCTAAAGCACGTGGCAGCTGGACCTTTGCTTCATATGTATCTGTTGTAATCAACAGGAATGAACGAATCGTCTGGAAAATCACTTCATAGCTTTAAAATAAGCATCTTTCTGTGAGTGTATAAAACATGACCTGGCAACAATAGAGTGCTGTCCTGCATTAATACGAAGAACACTCACATTAATCATTCAGCACAGAGCTGCTTTGATGCAGTGCAGGGCAGGTCATATGAAAGTATGATTATATGTATGACACATTTGCATCATCTAAGCACCTGTTAATGTCACAGTGTCACAGAAATGGGGTCATTTTCCAGGACCATGTTAAAGGTGGTTTAGAAAATCTGGCAGCAGGTGCGAGTAATATTTTGTCAAAGTCAAAGCCCGATTTACTTCTGTAGTTCTTTTTACAATGGAGCGTTGTCTCAAACAGCTGTACAATTTTCTATTATTTTATATTACCTAAGCCCAAAGCCCAAATTGAGCAAGCCTGGGATGACAAAGAAAAACTCCCTAAATATTATAGGGAAGAAACCTTGGAAAGGACCACGCCTCAAAAGGGACCCAGGCAGCTTTTGTGCTTTTTCTTTCATGTTTGTGCAGGTAAAGATTTGTTTTGTTAGGTTATTATACAGCATTTCGATTACACTAGCACAGGCTGTACCTATTCTAACTGAATTCAAAACATCCACCCATGTTCATGTCCAACTCCTTTTATGAGCTCTCTCCACTTGTTGCCAGGATCAAGCTCCAGATTTCCAGGCTTAAAAAGATTCTGCTTTTCAGATTAGTGAAATTGTTAAATTTAATATTACCGAAATCACAACCTTGCTGCCAACTCAGGTCTTCCAGCCTCAGGGCACGAACCATTCTTCTCTGAGATGACAGACCCAAAAGATATCCTCAATGATTTAGTGTGCATTGATGGAATGAAACTTTCCCACCAACCAGTCAGGAACATCCTAGTATCTAACTCTTCCTTCTGCTGAATGATAATGCCTCGTATTTCCTCTGCTCCTTTATTGTATTTCCTCTGTCTTTGTCTTACAGTGGGGTAAAAAAGATTTAGTCACCACCTGATTTGTGCAAGGACTCCTACTTAGAAAAATGAGAGAGGTCTGTAATTTCATCATAGGTTACACTTCAACTATGAGAGACAAAATGAGGGGAAAAAATACAGGAAATTCACAATGTAGTATTTTTAAAGAATTTAATTGTAAATCATGGTGGCAAATAAGTATTTGGTCACCCACAAACAAGCAAGATTTTTGGCTCTCACAGACCTGTAACAACTTCTTTAAGAAGCTCTTCTGTCCTCCACTCGTTACCTGTATTAATGGCTCCTGTTTGACCTCGTTATCTGTATAAAAGACACCTGTCCACAGCCTCAAATAGTCAGACTCCAAACTCAACCATGGTGAAAACCAAAGAGCTATCGAAGGACACCAGGACGAAATTTGTAGACCTGCAGCAGGTCGTCAAAGCCACTTTTTTGGTGCACATGCCCCACATGGCGGTCCTGGTCATGGATTTTATCCTGGATTGCTGAGCAGTGCAACTGAGCATGCCATGCCATGCAACTTCTCTACTGGCACTGGCCCAGCTTCTTTCCAAAAGCTTGAGTAGCTAACACTAAGTTTCTTTCGGTTTTTCTCATGGAGTAAATGACATCTGCAAATATTTAAATGAAAGTCAGCCACGCTGCAGACAAGGTATGATAACACATAGCTATATGTTTTGGCCACGTATAACCAAAAGTACATATTAGACCACTAAAGCAAAAGCATTCCTAAATTAGCAAGTTAATCGTTACGTTAGCCAAACAAACTTAATGACAATTGCTAAAAAATATCTGTAGCGTTTATTTGTTCTTCATTTCTCATCTATGGCAGAGTAACTCCCACTTTAGGGTGAAATCACTTAATCTATTTAGTGTATAACAGGCTCATTTGATATGCACAGTTCAGCCCTACGGCTGATTGGCAAGCAGAGGGGTACAGCTGTGCCCCTCTAAATTCTGTGTACCCCAGTATGACAAATAGCCTAGAAACACCAGTGCCTCACTGTATGAGCAAACGCAATTAAATATGATGTGTCACAGCAATGCTATTTACTTGACAATCTCAAGGGGAAGGAGAATATTTAAGACAGAACTCCAGCTGCTCAAAGGGAACCAATCCTGTTTGTGTAGATCTAATGTTGTTTGACATAAACAAATTATGGCATAAACTAATAATGTTATGGCTTCTCATATATTTTTACAGATACATTTCACAAAACTCCATTGCTTCAGTTTTTAATAATGTGCTTTTCCGGCAGAAGCAAAAGTCACAAGGGATTCAAGATCAACTTTACAAACTATTGAAGTTTGCTTCCAAAAGCATCTTATTGAAAAAACTATTTCAAACCTGCTGTATTTAATTTTGGGGGGACATGGTAGTGCAGCAGTTAGCGTTGTCGCCTCACTCCTCCAGAGGCCCAGGTCGAGTCCCGGCCCAGCCACTGCCTGTGTGGAATTTGTTTGTGTACTCTGTTTTTCTCCCACATTTCAAAGACATACATTAGGTCAATTGTCATCTTGATGCATTGTTACATCTCTAGTAACTAACACTCCGCACACAGAAAGAGACAAAAACATAATAATTCACAGGTCATAACAGTGAATGTATGTCATTTTTGGCATTTTGATGACCTATAAATGAGAAATAGTTTACTGCAAGCAGCTCAGTGAAGGGCACAGTGTAATTTTATTTATGCTGAATGTCCATCTTCTGCATGCATTAATGTGATTAGAATGAGTTAAAGAAAAAATTGTGTGATTAAGAAGTGGGAATGATTTGGGAGATGTATAAAATTTAGGGGTGTAACGATACATCGTGACACGGTGCACCGCAGTGCA
This sequence comes from Ancistrus triradiatus, assembly GCA_025084515.1. Taxonomy (NCBI): domain Eukaryota; kingdom Metazoa; phylum Chordata; class Actinopteri; order Siluriformes; family Loricariidae; genus Ancistrus; species Ancistrus triradiatus. The sequence goes on from JAJAGP010002751.1 coordinate 4,598, forward strand.
AAAATGGGACGGTGTTTATAGTTTAATTATATCTTGATTTGTCATTGAGATATCATACTCAGAAGCATATCCCGTTCTCAGTGAGAATCCTAATTTCTTTTAATTGCAGCAGACTAAAGTTTCTTTTTGTTTAAATTTTTATACAAGAAAACTACACTATTTTGAATTGTTATTCTTCGGAAATGAAAAAGGAATGTTTCCCTCCAGTTATTTAAGATATGGTGAAGCTACAGTAAGATAAGATAATGCCTTTATTGTCGTTGTATATTATACAACGAAATTGGGATTGCTGCTCCAGAACAGTGCAAATCTACACAAAAACGGAATAAGTCAGTCAAACACACAAAGACTTTGCACTTCAAGATTAGTATTGCACTGATAGAATAAAAATAAGAAATATTGTACACAGGTATTGCACTGATAGAATAGGGCATTTTGTTTACAAATTTAAACCTACTGTTTCTAGTCATTTCTTTTAATTGCAAGTTTTATGGGTAAAACAACTTATACAAGAAAATGTTTTCATTGTTTACACTACAGAAATAAAAAAGCAATGTCTTTTATCAAATGTAGCATCAATAATCGCGAGAAAATCAAATCGTGAGCTCAGTATTGTGAATCGAATTGAATCGTGAGCAGATTGTATAGTTACCCCTAATAAAATGTAATTGGTTTTCTAGGACTGCAAATGAACTGTCGTTTGGTAGTTGGTTTATTTCATAATTAATATCTGTATGAAGTTTTAGTAAGTGATGGCTTTGAGGTTATACAGATGATTGTGCGCCTAATTGCTGCAAGTTCAGTGTCACACATTCACAGTGTTGATTGGCTTAGATTTGGGGGGGCAGTGGATATAACACACTGTTTTTTGTCTGTAGATAAGATAAATCCATCACCGATGCCATGCTACCCATCATCAACATTAAATGTTAGAATATGTTCAAGTAGCGCCTCAGTTTGTGGTGTAAGACAGTTTAGAAGTACACAAAATGTGACCCATGACCACGTATTCAATAGGAACAGTAAATTTTGCAAAAACGCTTTAACAAACAATGATTATGCAGTGCAGCTTTATAGGCGAACATGGACCTCTCGCCCCATCAACAAATAGATTGGCCTTCATTATGCTTTCATTACAAACACAAATCCAGATATCTTTAGTATTATTGTACAAGCACAACAAGATCTTGTAGTTTGCTTACTGCTTACTAATGCGCCTTTTTGACAAATGTAATGCCATATGCATTATTGATGTTCTCACAGTGAATGTCTTTTCATTGTGGGATCTCGCAACCGCAATGCAATGCTGAATATTCTGATAGCCGCCGCATGACTTGACATACAAATATGAGTATCAATGCACAAATGGCATTCTGAATCGCAACAGGCAGAGACCTTCAAACCAGTGTGTGCAAGAATTACACAAACGTACAGCATAGCGTGGTTGAAAATACCCAGCTGTTCATGAATAAGGCAATCAAGGTATAGAGGGAAAAAAGACTCTGAGAAACAAACTCCATGAACTTTGCTTCTCAGGACATCCACACAAAACATGCATTCTGATCAGGGGTGCCTAAGCTTTTCAATGCTAATTTTGAAACAATACATTTTCAGAAAATGATATGAGGATCGAGTACCTCGTAAAATGACTGCGCTTTGCCTTCAGAAAAGATTTAGGCATTTTTCCTATGATAGCATTCAACACCTAAACTGTCAGTGCTTAATATTCTTCAGATTTCATCTGGACTCACATGTATTTCTCTACAAGTGGCTGTCACATGAATAATGTAAAAGCTAGACTTCTCCATTGAATCATTTATCTGTCAAGTCCATAAATACACTGCAACGGGTCTTAATAACCTGGAGCCAATCATATGTGCTTCCCATTGCGATAAACAATAGAGAAACACCTAAACGACTTTAAAACGTATTCTCCAGATCCTCAAATTAGCATTTTTTGATATGTACAATGGTGCTTGAAAGTTTGTGAACCCTTTAGAATTTTTTATATTTCTGCATAAATATGACCTAAAACATCATCAGATTTTCACACAAGTCCTAAAAGTAGATAAAGAGAACCCAGTTAAACAAATGAGACAAAAATATCATAGGCAAATGATCCAATGTTATCCACATACTAGTGAGTGGCAAAAGTATGTGACCCTCTGCTTTCAGTATCTGGTGTGACCCCCTGTGCAGCAATAACTGCAACTAAACGTTTCCTGTAACTGTTGATCAGTCCTGCACACCGGCTTCGAGGAATTTTAGCCCATTCCTCCGTACAGAACAGCTTCAGCTCTGGGAAGTTGGTGGGGTCCTCACATTAGCTGGTCCTTCCACAACATTTCGATTTGGATTAAGGTCAGGACTTTGACTTGGCCATTCCAAAACATGAACTTTATTCTTCTTTAACCATTCTTTGGTAGAACCACTTGTGTGCTTAGGGTCATTGTCTTGCTGCATGACCCACCTTCTCTTGAGATTCAGTTCATGGACAGATGTCCTGACATTTTCCTTTAGAATTCTCTGATATCATTCAGAATTCAGAAGCCGTCCTGGCCCAGATGCAGCAAAACATGCCCAAACCATGATACTACCACCACCATGTTTCACAGATGGGATAAGGTTCTTATGCTGGAATGCAGTGTTTTCCTTTCTCCGAACATAATGCATTTCTTTTAAACCAAAAAGTGCTGTTTTGGTCTCATCCGTCCTCTAAACATTCTTCCAATAGCCTTCTGGCTTCTGGCTTCTGGAGTACTACTTACAATAGGACAGGCACATAGACATACGAATGCCATTTACAGCTTCTTACAAATAAGAAGTGAGCAAGCAAACACATGACCAGTAAGGTAGTTTGTGTAGAATTTGAATTTTGTGCCAAATGTGGCCCACAAAGTGAAATTCTTACTTTGTACGTTCAGCCAAATTAGGATGAAGTCATTGCCATCATTCCAAGGCATAATATGGATCAAAAGAAAAGGCAGGTGTGGCCCATAACTACTGGGTCATTAATAATTTGCTATCAGGGTAATATTCAACTTAATCTTGGTGTTTAGTACTCAGTTTGTTTCAAGCAATCTATATGGAAGAAGTTGTATAATTCTCAAGAGATAGCTATAAATACTATTTTAGATCCCCAAACATGTTTATTATTACCAGATGCAAGTGTGTAGATACCATTCTAATGAGCTCTGTTAATTCAGTCACACTCTGCTACAAATATTTAAAATTTGAAACATACAAGCATGGAATCTCCATAAACAAACTGCAGCAGTGCAATGGGTTTTACTAAACACATCAGACAATGCCAATAATGACACATGCACAGGTCATTACCACCTCCAACATGTCAATTCATTGACTGAGACAATTTATTTATTGGGGTAAATGATCAAATAGTACATATGTGGCTTGTGAACGTATATCATTTGCAGTTAATTTTATGGTGAAATTAGAGTCAGGTAATTTCAATAAATGGGATGACAATCAGGGAGTGGATGCCTAAGTTTTATTTAAAGTACAGGGATCTATCAAAATCTGATCTTCACAACACAAGTTTGTGGAAGGCTATCATGGCATGAACAGAGGAAATTTCTGTGGACCTCAGAAAAAATGTTGTTGATGCACATCATGCTGGAAATGGTCTGGGAATGGTTAAAAATGGTCTCTAAAGAGTTTGGATTGGACTCCACAAGTTGTGTACAAATGGGCATATTACAAGACCACTGTTACTCAGTTGACCAACAAAGATCATCTCAAGAGCAAGGACAGTAATAGTGTGTGAGGTCATAAAGGAACCCAGGGTAACTTCTATGCAATTAAAGGCCTATCTCAGATTGGCTATTGTTAATGTTCATTAGTCCACCATCAGGAGGACGCTGAACAATTATGGTGTGTGTGGCAGGGTTGAATGGACAAGCCCGAAGGCTATAGGAAAAATGTTTTGTAGATGGACGAGACCAAAATAGAACTTTTTGGTTTTAATGCAAAGCATTATGTCTGGAGAACGGGCTATTCGTATGCATTTCAGCATAAGAACATTATCCCATCTGTGAAACATGGTAGCTGTATTGTCTCATTTTGGGCCTGTTTTGCTGTACATGTGGTAGAATAATTGCCACCTTTGATGGAATGATGAATTCTGAATTATACCTTAAACAGAATATCTGTCCATGTACTCATTTTCAAGAGAATGTGTGTCATAAAGCAAGACAAGACTCTAAGCTGTTCTACAAAAGAAAGGTTAAAAAAGATAAAAATTAATGTTTTGGAAAGGCTAAGTCCTGGCCTAAATGACATTTATGTCATTTAGCAGATGCCCTTATCCAGAGCACCTTACAACCGATAAAATCTTATAGCTCAAGCAATTGTGGGTTAAGGGCCTTGCTCAAGGACCCAACAGAGCAGTTTGGTGAAAGGGGGATTTGAACATCTTCTTGTCCATAGTCCACTACATTAAAAAGTCTAGCAGTTAAGGTACTGGACTATGGACCAGAAGGTCCAGTGTTCAAATCCCACCTCTGCAGACTGCCACTGTTGGGTCCTTGAGCAAAACCCTTAACCTAAATGATATAAATATAAATGAACTTCGTCCATCTTGCACCATGTTAGGTGTCTTTGTGAGCCAGTTTAGACTATAAGAAGCAGCCCTACAAAATACTGAAGCATTGCAAAGCAATATGTTTCTCTCAGCAGCACTTCCATAGCAGAAAAGAAGACCTAGACAAAGGTCAAGCTAGCCAATTCAAATAGCTGGCACCCAGAATTTATTCCATCTGCCTATGGCATGTTCAGAGATAAATTGTGCTGGATGATTTTGAAGGATAGTAAGAACAGTGTTGCAGGTAAGTATGCTGCTCAAAATGTATGAATGCAATTTAGGCATGGAATACATAAAAATGAGGACCTAGGCTGTGTTGGATTGACCTGATATTAATTCTGGCATTGAATGGAACATGAGCTCAGAAACAGGTAAGGAAGGCTTTAGATGTGTTTACATTAGACTTTGGCAATTTTAAAATGCATATGCAAACGAATGCAAAAATGGCTCATCGAATCTCTGCACCTTCATCTACAGTCGTGCTTGAAAGTTTGTCAACCCTTTAGAATTTTCTATATTTCTGCATAAATATGACCTAAAACATCATCAGATTTTCACATAAGTCCTAAAAGTAGATAAAGAGAACCCAGTTAAACAAATGAGAAAATCATTTAAAATGGCATATGCAAACGAATGCAAAAAAATGGCTAATCGAATCTCTGCACCTTCATGTACAGTCGTGGATTGAAAGTTTGTCAACCCTTTGAATTTCTATATTTCTGCATAAATTCTGACCTAAGCCATCATGCAGATTTTAACATGTGTCCTAAAACTAGATAAAGAGAATACCAGTTAAACCAAATGAGAGAAAAGTCATTATTCCTTGTTCATTTATTTATTGAGGAGTAAAATGATCCAATATTACATATTAGTGAGTGGCCAAAACTATCGTGAACCTCTGCTTTCGTTGTCTCTGTGTGAACCCTCCCTGTGCAGCAATAAACTGCAGACTAAACGGTTCCTGTAATTGCTTGATCAGTCCTGCACATCGGTTGGAGGAAATTTTAGCCCCGTTCCTCCATACAGAACAGTTTCAACTCTGGGATGTTGGTGGGGTTTCCTCACATTAACTGCTCGCTTCTGGTCCTTCCACAACATTTCGATTGGATTAAGGTCAGGACTTTGACTTGGCCATTCCAAAACATGAACTTTATTCTTCTTTAACCATTCTTTGGTAGAACGACTTGTGTGCTTAGGGGCGTTATCTTGCTGCATGACCCACCTTCTCTTGAGATTCAGTTCATGGACAGATGTCCTGACATTTTCCTTTAGAATTCTCTGATATAATTCAGAATTCTTTGTTCCTTCAATGACGGCAAGCCGTCCTGCCCAGATGCTGGAAAACAGGCCCAAACCATGATACCACCACCAACATGTTTCACAGATGGGATAAGGTTCTTATGCTGGAATGCAGTGTTTTCCTTCCTCCAAACATAACGCTTTTCTTTTAAGCCAAAAAATTCTATTTTGGTCTCATCCGTCCACAAAACATTCTTCCAATAGCCTTCTGACATGCACACTATTGTTGTTCAGTGTTCTTCTGATGGTGGACTCATGAACATTAACATTAGCCAATGTGAGAGAGGGCTTCAGTTGCTGAGAGGTTTCCCTGAGGTCCTTTGTGACCGCACCAACTATTACACGCTTTGCACTTGGATCTTTGTTGATTTTTGTTGGTCGACCACTCCTGGGGAGGGTAACAATGGGCTTGAATTTCCTCCATTTGTACACAATCTGTCTAACTGTGGATTGGTGCAAACTATTTAGAGATGGTTTTGTAACCTTTTCCAGTCCGATGAGCATCAACAACTCTTTTTCTGAGTTCCTCAGAAATCTCATTTGTTCGTGCCATGATACACTTCCAAAAACATGTGTTGTGAAGAGCAGACTTTCATAGATCCCTGCTCTTTAAATAAAACAGGGTGCCCACTCACACCTGATGGCCATCCCATAGATTGAAAAGACCTGACTCTAATTTCACTTTCATATTATTATACTTTCATATAATCCTAGAGGTTCACATACTTTTGCCACTCACATATGTAATATTGAATAATTTTTCTCAATAAATAAATGACCAAGTATAATACGTTTGTCTCATTTGTTTAACTGGGTTCTCTTTAGGACTTGTGTGAAAATCTGATGATGTTTTAGGTCATATTTATGCAGAAATATAGAAAATTCTAAAGAGTTCACAAACTTTCAACACTTCTCTTGGAATCCAATAATCACAGGCCAGTTTGGTAACTGCTCATAAACTATGTTCTCATTGATATAATATACATATATAGTACAGTTACCATTACATATCCAGAGTGACTTACAATTAAACTCTCAGTTAAACATTATGGACTTTCTCAGTGGCCCAACAGTGAGATCTGCACAACCCTTGGTTAGCAATCCAGAGCCTGAACCACTGAGATATTGCCATCCAACATCTATGCAATATAACATCAGCCGGAACCAGTAGCCAGATCTGTCATAGTTCACTATGTACTACACTACTGTAACAGGATGCAGGCCTTTAGCTTGCATCCATTCGGTTTAGCTCCCCCTGCTTTCTGCTGCCCACAATATATATATGTCTGCAATATATACCCCACTTGCTGTTCACTTCCTTGTCTGGCTTTAGCTTACCCTTTTGTCTCACTGTGGTTATCTTGGCTCCTGACTCCTGGCTCCTGACTCTCTACTCTCTGTGCTGGTTTGTCTTTCTACTTTGTGTTGTCTCTTTGTATCTTGGTCCTTGTAGTTATGTGTTCTTAGTATTTCATGGTTGGCTTATGTTTAGCTGTGTTCTATGTTTAGTATTAGCCTCTTTGTTTGTTAGCCTTGTAGCTTGTTTCTGTGAGTTTGCTTTGTTTGTCACATGTTTAGCTTATTGTCTTGTTAGCCTGTCCTTTGTGTTTGTTGCATGTTCATTGTTTGTATTCGTGTTAGCCTTGTTAGCTGTCTTATGTGTTATATGTTTGTAGTGTTACTTATCCGTCATAGTTTAGTTCTATGTGGTTTGTTTATGTATTTCTCTATGTCAACTGTAAATAAACTCTCACCACTTGCACCTACGTCCGTTTCCCTTGTCCCTGTTTATGCGATTCGTGACAACTACATAGCACAAATAGTGGCTTTTTGTTATGGAGTTACAGAAGTGAGAAACCAGACCATCCACCAGTTTGGCTGCATTTCAGCAAGAGGACACTTGGCGGGAATGTGACATCCATCAGTGAAATTAATCACATTTGAGTTTACATCCTCATAGACACCTTGTAGTGTCCTTGAGTAACAGCAATTGGGAACATAATGTTGTCTTTCAAGTAGCACTGCAGACATTGCCCTGATTGTGGTCCACGCTCTAGTCTTATTTTACAATGGAAGGTAAAACAGAAGGTAAAAATGAGTAAGGAGGGATAAGTCTTTACCTAATAACTGTGATGTCCTGCGGAGTATCTCTTCACACATATTCATTTTACTTGTACAGAGAATATTACATTTTTATTTCCTCTATGAAATACTAAATGGGTTTCCCTGGCCTTGGTGGCCCGATTTCCAAAAATGCTACAAAAAAACCGCACACATGAGAAAAATCATTGCCAGGTTAAAGCCTTTGTTGCTAATTTATGTTGTCTCACAAATTAAATATACACATGTACACTGTGTTTAAGCACTGCATGATGGGGTGCTCCTGGAGTGCTCTGCATGACGTTCCATGTAGCCCAACCACCATCATGCCAAGGCCATGCAGAGCAGTTGCTTTAAGACTACATGGCATGCCCATCTTGGCATTCAGCACCATATCCCAGAAATGCTCTCCACCAAACTCTCACAGTTCATTGTAAAAACGCCCAACTTAGGTCAAAAGATCACCAGATTCTTGGGAAATAGTAGGTAAGGCTGGGGATGTGTCCTCTACCTGCTGCTCTTCTCCTTCCTTACCAGTGATTGCACCTCCAAGTACCCAGGTCTTAAAAATATGACACCTCAGTCATCATACTCGGTCAAAATGGCGATGAGTTTGCACATTGGCAGGAAGCTGAATGGCTGCCTCTCTTGTGTAGTCTGCTCCCCTCATAATATCCAACAGCCCTGTTTTATCTTTTTAGACCTTTGGGTTTCAGAGAACCCCATTTCCGAAGTGTGAAAAGTACATGTACGGAATTTACAGAACCATGTCTGGAAGTGCTTTGTATTCCCCTTAACAGACATTATGTCATGCTATAACAAATAGCCAACAGCCCAAGAATACCGTCCTACTCAAACCTTTTAGGAGATGATATACAGTGGGGCAAAAAAGTATTTATGCTGAGTTGCGCCTTACCTACTGTGAAGCACGGGGGTGGAAACATCATGCTTTGGGGCTGTTTTTCTGCAGAGGTGACAGGACGACTGATCCGTGTTAAGGGAAGAATGAATGAGGCCATGTATCATGAGATTTTAAGCAAAAACCTCCTTCCATCAGTGAGAGCACTGAAGATGGAACATGGCTGGATCTTCCAGCATGACAATGATCCCAAACACACCACTTGGGCAATGAAGGAGTGGCTCCGTAAAAAGCATTTCAAGGTCCCGGAGTGGCCTAGCCAGTCTCCAGACCTCAACCCCATAGAAAATTTGCGGAGGGAGTTGAAAGTCCGTGTTGCCCAGCGACAACCCCAAAACATCACTGCTCTAGAGGAGATCTGCATGGAGGAATAGGCCAAAAATACCAGCTACCAGTTTGTGCCTAACCTGGTTGAAGACGTACAGGAAAGTTGACCTTTGTCATTGCCAACAACGGTTATGTTACAAAGTATTAAGTGACTTTAGTTATTGACCAAATACTTATTTGGTCAACTTATATTTTTGTTAAGATTGATGTTATGGTTAGAGTTAGGATGAAATCTAGCATATTCCGCACTGTGAGTCTGTGCCAACATAATGTGTCCTATCTTGGGTTGGAGTTCGTGCTTCTAGAGACGTTTTTGTGCTTCATACATGTTACACACATGCTGGTATTCAAATATGTAACAGTTTTGAGAAAAGACCAGGTGTTTAGATTTCTACATTTTTGACCCTGGTCTCTTCCACATCCACACATGAGATATGGTATGTCACATTCTGTTATAGTGGAGAAGGAAAATGAAACCATGCTTGCCAGCACAGAGAAACAAAGAAAAATTACAGTAATAAAGGGAAAAAGTAAGGGAAAAACGTGTGTATGGGGGCACAGACAGAATTTTGCAGGCAAAATGAAGGCAAGAACTTGGATTTTGTATTCTCTTAGATTCTTATATAAAATATTCATTATCTAATATCTTAAATAAAGATATTCCTTTTGACAAATAAATTCATATTTGATGATTCTACAATGATACACTGAACAGATACTAATTGCTTAGAGATCATTAATAATAAATGAATACTGTTTGCCTAAAGCAAATTACAAATGAAGCCTGTTTAGTAATTTATTTATAGATTTCAAAAGATTCATGTTTGCATACATTACAATGATAAATTGTTTGAGATGTAACTGCACTATAAATGTTGTATATTTATAGTAATACTTCATGTTTTGGAACTGTAAAAATTTCTACTACAGTTAATATAAATATATATATTTTTATTTGTTTTATTATATTACAGACACAGAGAGAATTTTAATTGGAAGTCATTTTTTGTTATTTAGTATATCTAAAGCAGGGACATGTAAATCACTTATGCAGCAGTCCCAGTACATTTGAATCTCAGAATTAGTTTGAAGTCGAATCCAAAGTTCCTCATAAGAAGTAGGTGATGGTGAATGAATTATTTGTTCCATAAAGGATTGTTTTTTCACCTATATTGATGTGTTATTAATGATGTAAAAGGAATGAATAAGCAAGGGAATGCAATGCAACAATAATAATCAATAAATACATGACATAAGTGAAATTAAAGTGAAACTTTATTGAGGTGAACATAGTTTCGGCACGTCTTATCACTGGAACAGCGGCGCCGAGACTGAGGGGGTCTGAAATCACACCCACAGATTGACCATATTGGTGCATTACAGCCACCTATTGGACTGGATTAAGGGTATCATCTTTGGAAGATTGCATCATTGAATGTTTTATTTAGGGTTCCCATGTTCGTAGGCTGAATTTTTGTTCAAATCTGGGGGCACAAAACTTCAAATGGACCGTTTTGATGCCTGAATAGTTTGACTGAAGAGACATTAAACATTCCAAGGTTCCACTGCATTAAAGTAAGTTGACAAATAGAGCATTTTAACTAATGGGATCAACCTCTTGGCACCCAATTAAGACAGATAGTAAAATAAAAAAATGTGTTAGTCTCAGTTTCAGTTTCCATATGCTTTTCCTGGTCTAGATGTAGAAAGTTGTCAGCCAGGTTAACTAAAATTTTTCATCATAGCAACTGCTGTGACAAAGAGGTCAGTTCCAGCTGCTCGAACAGCAATTCCTAAGGACCTGGGTTTGAACCCCATGCTGAACTTACAATGGGAAAGCTGGGTGGTGCTGTTACCATCCAAGGTATCTCTCTGCCTGCACACAGTGAATTCTGGGAGAGACTCCAGGACCTCCTGTGACACTGACTAAGATAAGCATGGGTAAACAGGACGCTGGTGTTTGCTTTGCTTTTTTCATGCTAGACAACTAGGAAAGGGTCAAATGATCACAATATTTTTTCATCATGGCCATACATCGTGAAAGAGTGTTTTAAAGAAAAGGGACATTATGTTTACTGCTTATCCAGTTGACCCCGAATTTGTGTTGTTAGGCTGATAGCTGTTTAAATAGTCAAGTGTTATTAATGTATTATCAAGCTCACAGCAGCACCATCTGTCTCTGTGAGATTTCCATGACCCATTAGCTTATTTCTGTTTAGGAACCTGGCAATAGTGATGATATATGAGACCTGCGAAGTCACTGCTTCCCTTTTTATCGCCTGCTTTACTTTGGCAGCAAATCATTCTGGAAATAACGCTCCCAATTCCCACTCTTTACTAAATCTCAGTTCAGTGCCAATGGGACATTTTTGTCCTCATTATTGTTCTCGGTATTTTAAAAATATACACTCTGTAGGTGTTTGAAGCACTAGTCACGACATAATGCCATGTTCATTTGAATCATATGGTCTTATACATTTATATAAGAGATTTAGCAGATGCAAGTGACTTACAAGTCAAGAAGAATTAAAACCAAGAAGATCAGAGTTGAGTGTTAAGAATGAAGTGCATCTTCTCAGAGGGCTAATGGCTCTCTAACACAGAAGACTTGGGGACAGACACACCTGTTCAACTGCTCCTTAACACTAATATCTAATGAACCAATCACGTAACAGTAACTCAAATAACCACTCATTACAACTGAGGTATATATGAATGCATATGTATATGCATACATGTTCATTCAATGTTTACATTTAGTCAGTTAGCAGTTGTTCTTATCCAGAGTGTCTTATAAAGGATACTTTCTTACAGTCTACAAGTCAAGCAATTGTGGTTTAAGGGCCTTGCTCTTGGCAGTTCTGAGATTTGAACCCCTGGTCCATAGTCCAGTACCTTAACTACTGTTGCTGGCAAAATTCCACAAACAGAAATTTAAATTCACTTTGGCTCTCTATTCTGGAGATAAGTACCTGGATCCAACCTGCAGTTACAGTGAATATAGACTAGACTGGCACACTGGACTGTTGCTCTAATAAAATTGCTTTTCCATTCTATGATATGAGTCGCCTTGTTGTGAGGAAGTCACAGTGCAACACCAGTATTTACTGTCCGTGCTGGACAGTTGCTGGTGGCCACTTTACTCATTACATCTCTCTGAAGGTACTTTGCAGGCTTAGCCATTGGAATATCTTTATTACAGGGAGTTAAAAGCCTGTCCCCAGTCATTAGCCTACCTCAGTGTCAATTGCATGGATTAGGACTTGGGAAGTGATAATGTGTTTGACCGTAACCACGCAATTAGTGTGGAGCAGATAAGAGATCGGTTCAGCAGTGCAATTTCAGGTAACAATCTATAATCTACGGCATCCGCCACTGAGGCATTAAGTGGGGTTAGATTGATGTTTAATAGTTAGTTTTATGTCATTTAATTGGGAATATACCATTTCTTCGTATATTTCAATGGTATAAATATACACAGTATTTTTTATGAATACCCGAAATTAATTACGAGCATTGTATACTGAATAGCTTTATCTATAGAGCACCGTTCCCAAGCATAATGACACGTTTATTGTTAAAAACATAAATACAGTGGGGTAAAAAAGTATTTTAGCCAGACACTGATTGTGCAAGTTCTCCTACTTAGAAAGATGAGAGAGGTCTGTAATTTTCATCATAGGTACCCTTGAGAGCCAAAGTGAGAAACAAAATCCAGGAAATCACATTGTAGGATTTTTAAAGAATTTAATTGTAAATCATGGTGGAAAATAAGTATTTGGTCACCCACAAACAAGCAAGATTTCTGGCTCTTACAGACCTGTAACTTCTTCTTTAAGAAGCTTTTCTGTCGTCCACTCGTTACCTGTAATAATGGCACCCGTTTGACCTCGTTATCTGTATAAAAGACACCTGTCCACAGCCTCAAACAGTCAGACTCGAAACTCAACCATGGCCAAGACCAAAGAGCTGTCCAAGGACACCAGGAAGAAAATTGTAGACCTGCACCAGGCTGGGAAGAGTGAATCTACAATAGGCAAACAGGTGTGAATAAATCAACTGTGGGAGCAATTGTAAGAAAATGTACAAACAAGACCACTGATAATCTCCCTCGATCTGGGGCTCCATGCAAGATCTCATCCCATGGGGTCAAAATGATCATGAGAACAGTGAGAAAAAATCCCAGAACTACACGGAGGCACCTGATAAATGACCTGCAGAGATCTGGGACAAAAGTAACAAGGCTACCATCAGTAACACACTACGCCGAGAGGGACTCAGATCCTGCAGTGCCAGGCGTGCCCCCCTGCTTAAGCCAGGACATGTCCAGGCCTGTCTGAAGTTTGCCAGAGAGCATATTGAAGATGGAATGTGGCTGGGTCTTCCAGCATGACAATGATCCCAAACACACCGCTCGGGCAACGAAGGAGTGGCTCCGTAAAAAGCATTTCAAGGTCTTGGAGTGGCCTAGCCAGTCTCCAGACTTCAACCCCATAGAAAATATGTGGAAGGAGTTGAAAGTCCTTGTTGCCCCAAAACATCACTGCTCTAGAGGAGATCTGCATGGAGGAATGGACCAAAATACCAGCTACAGTGTGTGCAAACCTGGTGAAGACTTACAGGAAACATTTGACCTCTGTCAGTGCGAACAAAGGTTATGTTACAAAGTATTGAGTTGAACTTTAGTCATTGACCAAATTCTTCTTTTCCACCATAATTTACAATTAAATTAATTTTTTTTCTCATTTTATCTCTCATAGTTGAAGTGTATCAGTGGCTGACTAAATACTTTTTTGCCTCACTGTAACCAAAAACATGAAAGAAAACATCCACTTTTTAGGTTTGAGTAACTGAAATTTTGTGATGTTACAAAGGTATTCAGGAGTCATTTCCAAAGTTTGGCAGCAATGACTCCAAATGGCCTTCCATCGATGAGACTTCGTAAGGTCATGGCTTGAGGAGCTAAGGATATGTCTTGGTATGCATGTGCCTGGTTCAGACCTCAGAAAAAGGACCCAATTGCAGATGTATAACTGTATTCAAATGTTTATTAAAGGAACAGATGATTTCAGGCAGGCTAACTTCCAAAGGGCAGACCTCAAGCAGGCACGCAAGTCCTTAGGCAGGTAGACATTTAACCTGGCTGATTGTTAGCAGACAGACTTTTGCCAGGCTGAGTTTTAGCAGGCATGCAGACTTTGAACAGGCAGGCTTCAGGCAGGCAAACAACAAGAATTGAGGGGAACAATCCAGCATGGAGTGAAACAAGCCACAGGTGTAGAAGGAGCTGACGATCAGAGCGTGCTGAAAGGCAGAAGGATCACAGGAGGAGCAGACACTCACATAAACACAGAAGGACTAAAAACAAACTAAACACTTAAATCATGCAGGTGCATGCATGGAGGAGTAGGTCAGTCAGGTCATGGGGGTCAGTGCTTTGTAAGTGAGAAGTAATGTTTTATATTGAATACATGCCATATCCGGTGAATATGGAATTCAAAAGTCAACAATGGGGCAAAAATAACACTGGACAGTCGTTGAAGGCTTAACTAGAATCCCATCAAAAGCAATGACCACCTATGGATTTCTTATTTTTGGCAGAATACTAGGATTTCATGGGTTTTGGAAAACTGGAATGCAAATAGTCCTTTATTTCATAGACATCATACATACAGTACTGTGCAAAAGTTTTAGGCCACCATAAGACTAGATATACCATTGTTTGTAGCAATGGCCATATATAATTATTTCTCAATCTCTTTATTATAATACAACCAAAAAACACAGGAATTTTGTAAACACTTAAAACCTGAAACAAAATCAGAAATAAACAGCTTCTATGAGCTACACTGACAAGTATTTAGTGTGACCTCCCCTTACTCTTGAGCAACAAAAGTATCTGGCAGCTTCACCGGGATGCCAAGTTGACCTTTCTACACTCTGAAGAAGCTTGATCAGGTATGGTCTTTTTGGAAATGTAGCAGCCAAGAAGCCACTTTTTCAGAAGGGGACCATGGTGAAAAGGCTAAGATATGTTAAAGCTCACAATTACTGGAATGTAAATCCGTGGAAAAGAGGACTTTGGAATGTAAATTTTTGGGTCCAATCATCGACAATATGTTATACATGGTCATTATAGCATTGTTAAAACAACTCTAATGGTGGCCTAAGACTTTTGTACAGTACCGTACATAGGAGGCAAATGAGCAATTTATAATGTCAGGTGAATAAAAGTTAGAACTTATTATTATTTTTCATTATTTTTTTCTGTTTTTAAATAGGTTACTTAGTTGTTAGTCCACTCATACTGTGGATTGACTATTTCCGACAGATCTGAATGTAATAAACAATTCAGTTTTGCTTCAGATGTAATGATGTAATCATATGGGCACCACAAATGAGTGTTACATAATGCAATGTGTCTAAATAAAAACTTCAATCAGTCTGTCTGGTGCTGTGATCCAACACCACCTCTTCATCGATACAGCTGCCCTGGTCAGGTGCTGATATTATGTAACAGAAACCTCTGAACTGAAGCTTTAACAAGTGAAATATTTCAAACCTTTCATCTGGAGTGCCATACACAAGCATAACAGTACCATGCATAATACCAAGTGATGACTGGTATGGGACTGGCATGGGCTTGGTATGGGACTATGGTGGCCTAGCGGAAAAAGTACCGCACTATGGACCAGAAGGTCCAGAGTTCAAATCCCACCTCTGGCAAATTGCCCACTCTTGGGTCCTTGAGCAAGGCTTTTAACCCGCAAGTACTTGGATTGTAAGACTGTATGAATTGTAAGTCACTGTGGGTAAGGATGTCTGCTAAATAATGTAAATGTAATGACTGGAGTAATATCAAACACATCATTGTTGGATTCTGAGTGATGACTCGCAATTCACCCTCTGGTAGGAGAACACTATTTGCCTGAAAGCACACTACAATATAGGCTACTGTCCCACCCAGCATCTTTAAGATTAAGGAACTGTAAGCCTGGCACCTGTACTGAACCTTACTAATATTCTGAATGGAGTTAGCCCCTTTCCAAAAAACAATACGGTGCAGCAAAGGCTGATCATTTCCATATCATTTACAGTTACAGAATTTGTCTTTATCCAGAGCTTTCAGAAATGCTTTGTATTATTTTTAGTAGATATTTGTTTATTCTAGTATAACCCCAAAATCAGAAAAAGTTGGGATGGTATGGAAAATTGGGAAAAAAGTGTTCCTTAAATTTACTTTGACTTTTATTTCATTGCAGACAGTATGGATCCATGGTATTTCGCGTTCTTTTTTTTTCCTGGTTAACTTCATTTCATATGTTATTAAATTCCATTCCTTCATTTAAGGCCTGTAGCACATTCCAAAAAGTTTTTGCAGGCAGTTTAGGATTGGTAAAAAAACAAAAACAAAGTAATGATGTGATTTCAGACAGGTGACTCACCAGGTGATTATAATCATGATTTGGTACAAAAGCAGCATCCTGGAAAAGCTGAGTCTTTGAGGAGCAAAGATGGGCAGAGGATTAATGTTTGTATCCAGTTTGTATGAGAGAATTATTGAAAAGTTTAAAAACAATATTCCTAATGAAACACTGCTAGGGATTTGCATATTTCTTCCTCTACAGTGCTAGATATCATTAGACGATTCAAGGAATCTGGTGGAATTTCAGTGCCTAAAAGGCAAGGGAGCAAGAGTAATCTAAAGACCCGTGATCTCTGATCCCTCAAGCAGCACTGCATCAAGAACCGCCATCCATCAATAGTTGATAGAACCACATGTGCAAGGGATTACTTTATCAAACCTTAATCAAGCATGGCGATACAGAGTTACATTCATAAATACCACTTAAAACATTACTGTGCAAAAAAGAAGCCTTATGTCAATCACTTCCAGAAGTGGCATTGACATCTGGGATTGGCAATCACACTCTTTAACATGTATTGTGGCAGACAAATCAGTATTCCAGTTCTTTTCTGGAAGAAAGAAATGCTGTGACAAAAAGGGCCATCCAGATTGTTATCAGCCTCAAGTCCACAAGACAGGCTCTGTCAAGGTAGTGCTAGTGCTCTTGGCAATTACACTCTGTGTAGGCAGCATTAATTTTGAAAAGTGTCAAAATTGGGTGCCAGTACACAGAGGGTCTTGATGCTGGTGTTCGTTTGGTCTTGGGGGTAGCTCCCATCAAGTCATGCTTGATATGCAATATTAAAAGCCGAGATACTCAGTAAGCACATGCAGACATGATATGTGGTGACATATTTTACGAAGTGTAAAAAAATCCGCTCACATCTAGTGTCCTTGTGATTAATATCAATACAGACAAATTTATTTTACTGTAAATGAAACAACGCCATCATCCACTAGATGGCTGCATTGCACAAGCAAACGACAGATGGTGGGCCATTTTCTCAGTGGCGTTCCCATTACAAAGCCTCCTTGTAGACAGCTATTGTAAAGCCTATTGCTCAACTAAACAACATCCATTGTGTTGCAGCACCAGCCTTCTAACCTTCCTTCTTCCATTATCAGTTAGAACTCTATCAGTTTCATCATCCATTCCCTCCACGCTCACTGTAGTGAGGTCCATGCGGACGAAACTTTCCTCATTATTTTCTTTGTCTCTGCGTTATTCAAGGCTGCAGCAGTGCACTCTGTCAAAACTGCTTTAGCCCAATGCCAAGCTGAACCAAAATGTTAGAAATACAGCCAACTAACCAAATCTGTCTTGACAATATGGAAATAAACAATGTTTTAATCCTTGAAAATATGAACACAGAAGCATGATTTTTAAAAGCCCTATTCATTGACTGACTGTCATTATACATCCTGAAAAAATAGCACAGACCAGGACCAAATCCATTTCGGTCCAAACTGGTTTGTGCTGGTTGGTGACCATCATGACTGCCATGCTAGTGACCACCATACCCACCACACCGTAATTGAAGAAGGGGAATGGAGGTGCAGCAGCTAGTTGTTTTGAATTGAGATGTAATTAAAAAAATACAATGCTACATTTAGTGGCTTGTAATTCCAGATAAGACGTGAGTTTGTTGGTAACACTGCCACTGTGCAGCACTTGTTCATTCAGGACCTGTATTACACTAAAGTTAATCGATTTGTTTGTAACATGCCTGGCAGTTAGTATTTAGGTTATTTAGTTCAGTCATTCAATGTGTGCGAAAAAAAATTCTCCACACATTCAGGCCGGTCCAGCATCCATACCCTCTTCATGCCTTTGTAATGTGTGCAGCATGTGGTTTTGCATTGTCTTGTTGAGAAATGCAAGGACATCCCTGGAAAAGACGTCATTCTGAAAGCAGCATATGTTGCTTGAAAATCTCTGTGTACTTTTCTGCATTAATGCAGCATCACAGAAGTGTAAATGACCTTTACCAACTGTACAGAAATTCCATACTATGATAGAGCCTGGCTTTTGGATGTGTTACTGATAACAGTCTGGATGGTCCTATTCATCTTTGGTTCATTTTTTTCCAAAAAATATCTGGAATACTGATTGGTCTGCCCACAATCCATGTTTAAACGGTGTGGTGGTCCATCCCAGATGCCTCCAAGCCCCGCCGCTTCTGATCATGGTTAACATAAGGCTTCTTTCTAGCACAGTAAAGTTTTAAGTGGCATTTGTAAATGTTACTATGTACTGTAGTGCTTGATAGATGTGGCTCTATCAGCTATTGATGAATGATGGTTGAGTGCCATCTGAGGGATCACGGGTGTTCAGTTTAGGCTTGTGTAATTGACCTTTACTCACTGAAATTCCTCCAAATCCCATCTTTCCCAATGAGGAACTTTGTTTTTAAACATTTCAATAATTTTCTCACACAATTTGTTGATAAACAGGAGATCATCTGTAAATTTTTGCTCCTCAAAGACTCATCCTTTCATGGATACTGCTTTTGTACCAAATCATGATTACAGTCATCTGTTGACATCACCTGTTTGAAATCACATAATTTAGTTTTTACCTCATTACTAGCCCCAACTTGTTTTTTGGAATGCGTTGGAGGCCTGAAATGCAGGAATGGATGTTTATTAACAAATGAAATTAAGTTGACCAGAAAAAAAACATTAAATATTTTGGGTTCATAATGTCTGCAATAAAATAAAAGTCAAAGTAAATGTAAGAAACACTGCGTTTTTTACTTGCATTTTCCATACCGTCCCAAACTTTTTCTGATTTGGGGTTCTAATTTGTAATAAGAATAAAAACTTTGGACTTGCTGTTCAGTATAGCAATACATCAAAAGCTAGCGTGTATCCAAATAAAGTACCTCCATGGTTTCATTTCTCTAATAAAAGCCTAACAAGGTGGACTTGAGTTGTTTTGACGCGTCCCAATTTGCGAAGGCAATCTATTATGCAGGTCTCTGTGATCTAAAATGTTTGCATTACAACAGCACAACGTAGCCAAAATGAAAAATGTCATGTCGGCTAAATTCCATGTTTGATGAGCAAACTGCACGCTTCATTACCTGGATGATGTACATCCCTCGGCTGATAAAATGTCCTTCAACACCGCTGTCCAATACCAACGAGCTGGTTGATTTTATATGCAGGGGTGTGTGCGCTTGTGCTTTGTCCCTTACATGTATCAATGCAGAATTTTACATGGTGGTCATGACCTTTTGAACATGCTTTGAGATCCTATCCGCGTGTGCAATGTGAGAATAAAGGTTACAAGTTTATCACTTGTTTCTTTGTTCTGAATCTGTTTATGACACACACACGATAGCTCGGCGTTAATGGAAATGATAAGCTTAGTAAAAGAAACCTTATCAAAGGACAATGCTGACATTTTGGCATCATGTCTTGTTTTCCGTGCTACAAAAGCGATCAAACACTTTTTATCTTTTAGAAACGTATCAAAGCAGATAACCTCCCCATCCATATCTAATGGTCGTCAAGGGAACTGAGAGTATCGGCTTCCGAAGCTAAAATAGATACTAAAAATGCCAGTGCTTCTGTACTACTTCATTGGAGGATGTTATTGATAATTTTCAGCTCATTGTATGCAAATCAGCCTCTAAATAAGCCTGTCTGGAACCCTTTAAAAATGAACTCCAATAGGACCAATGGCAAAACTAGTCTCAGATCACATTAATTTAAGAACGTGAGAACACTTTAGGCTTAAAAGTGCATCATTGTGCATATGTGAAGTTCATCACAGGTTGCAGTAGACGTGGGGTATGGGATACCTGATCGGTGCTGGTCCTGTGGGGGTCCTGACCATTACAGACAGAGTAAAGGGGACTAACAAAGTATGTAGACAAAATAGTTGGACTACATTCTGTAATTGTAGAACCACAAAGTTGTTCTATATGTTAAGTAGAACTGATAAAATGGACAATATGTGTGGAACTAATAAAGTGATCGGTGAGTGTACATTGTCCTGTCAAATAAAAGGAAGTTTATCATTCCATAAATATGCCTGTGTGTGTGTGTGTGTGAGAGAGAGAAAGAGAGAGAGAGTGAACAAGCAAGTAAATAGTAAACATAGAAAATGAATATGGGGAGGCCAATGGTAAATAAATCAAGGTAACGGAAACTTAGCTATTTAGTCAATACCGATATACTACAATATCCCATATAGCATTGCTAAGAATGGTAGATTATATGGTTTTTGGACAACATCCAGATTGCATAACGTGCAATTTCACAGACCGTATCGTGGACCTTAAGTGACGCATACCTGTACATAGAAATTATAGCTGGATATTAAGGGCCACTGTTGCACACTTTGGTTGTTAAACATTGTTTGACCTTTGTAGCAACAGTATACGGTTTGAGGATCAGAACACAAAGTAATGAGAACCAACCCAAAGTAATCAGAAGCAAGAGCTTGTTGAATGCCGAACAGCAGCTTGAAGGAAAGACTTAATGCCTATGCCTCGTGTTCTCTGGGAATAAACCACGGCTCCTGCAACCCAGGAAAAAGCTAGGTTAAAACATGAAAAAAATATGAATAAAAAGTCTCACGGCAGTCTTTCAAGCATACTCAGCAGCAAACTATCAAGTATGAAACGCATATTTCACATAAAATATAAAAAAAACCTTTAAATGATTTATATAGCTAGTGGGGTTTAGGAGGCACCGCACCAAAGCCATGTCCAGCAGCGATGGTGCGGGGGTGAGCGTCTGAAGACAGCGGTGAGTTTTGGACGGGTCATCAGGTGTGGGAACATCAGCATAGCCAAGCGGAACAGGTGGCGGGTCTGCGAAGGTGGAATCCAATTTGGCGCGGAGACCTGGAGCAGAGATTAAAGGCTGAAAGCAAGAGGACACTGACAGCATGACGGCGAGGACCTCTCGACATGAGTCACTGGCAAACTTCAGATAAGAACCGAGGATTTTTCACAGATTTCAGTGTTAAAAAAGGAAGATAGAAATGTGGATTAGTAATGGTCAGACTATGATGCAAGCTGTTTTTTATTTCTTCGTGTTTATATCGTGCTTTTAAGCTTCGGTTTGGGATCCTGAAAACTTTGGATCCTTTTGAATTGGGGTTTCATATGCTACAATGCATAGTGGCTTAATAATATAAGAGAACTGCTTATAGAAATGACTTGTGACCTTTCAAACTATATATTATTAGATCCTTGTGATGTTATATATTCAAATATTGCTCATACATTCACCAGCCACCTGTTGGTTCATAAAGTACACCTGTTGATCTGCACGTTAATGTAAGTATCTAATCAGCCAATTACATGGCAGCAACTCAATGCATTTGGTCAAGGCGACTGAGAATCTGAATGGGGAAGAAAAGTGTCACGGTGGCTGGTATGAATATTTCAGAAACTGCTGATCTATTGGGATTTTCACACACTGTCATCTCTAGGGTTTACTTCTAGGAAGAATGGTCGAAAAAAGAGAAAATATCCAGTGAGTGGCAGTTTGGTGGGTGAAAATGCTTTGTTGATGCCAGAGATCCGAGGAGAATGGCCAGACTGGTTTGAGCTGATAGAAAGGCAACAGTAACTCAAATAAGCACTACTTACAACCAAGGTATGTAGAAGAGCATCTCTGAATGCACAGCATTCCAAGGCATGAAGCATTAGACCACACCGGATGCCTCTGCTGCCAGCTAAGAAAAGGCAACTGATGCTACAATTTGCACAGGCTTTACCAAAATTGGGCAATAGAAGATGGGAAAAAAAATTGCCTGGTCTGATGAGTCTTGATTTCTGCTGCGACATTAATAGGTCAGAATTTGGCATAAACAACATGAAAGCATGGATCCAACAGACCTTTCACACATAACAGTTCAGGCTGCTGGGGATGTCAAGTCAAGTCAAGTCAGATCTATTTATATAGCGCTTTTTACAATGGAGCATTGTCTCAAAGCAACTTTACAAGTTTAGATTATCTTCTAATAACTACGTCCAATCCCAAGTTGAGCAAGCCTAGGGCGACAGTGGCAAGGAAAAACTCCCTGGGTGTTATAGGAAGAAACCTTGGGAGGACCAAGACTCAAAAAGGGACCCAACCTCCTTGGGCGGCATAGATGATAAATCTAAGAGTGAAACTAAAGTCATGGAGTCAAAGTTCGAATAGAATGTGAAGTATGCACGTCGGCATTAAGTGGCCCGGGTTTGGTTGGGCTGGAGCTGATGACGGAAGCAGCTTGAGTGGAGCTTCAGCGGATGAACATCATGATGTAATGGTATGGGGGGTATTTTCTTGGCAGACTTTTCTTGCCAGACTTTGGGGCCCTTAGTAGCAATTGAGCATCGTTTAAACACCACAGCCTACCTGAGTATTGTTGCTGACCATGTTCACCCCTTTATGATCACAGTGTACCATCTTCAAATGGCTGCTTCCAGCAGGATAACACGCCATGTCATGGAGCTCAAATCATCTCAAACTGGTTTCTTGAATATGCCAATCAGTTCATTGTAGTCAAACGACCTCCACAGTCACTGGATATCAATCCAGTAGATCACCTTTGGGATGTGGTGCAACAGGAGATTCACTTCATGGATGAGCAGCCGACAAATCTGCAGCAACTGCGTGATGATATCATGCAAAATGAATTAAAATCTCTGAGGAATGTTTCCAGCACCTTGTTGAATCTATGCCATAAAGAATTATGGCAGATCTGAAGGCAAGAGAGGGTCCAATCCGGTACTAGGAATTTGTACCTAATACAGCGTCCACTGATTGTATAACATATTGAGAAATGTTCCATTATTAAGAGTTGCAAAAAAAATCCTTGGTCATTCACAGATTTCATTACCATTTGATGCAAAATCCTCGCACTCAATGCTCAGTCAAAGGGAGGGTTAAGGCTTCAATCATTTTCCCTTCCTCTTAGCCCAGATTCAAAAGGAGATAAACATCTTTTTCTGATTAGCACCAGATATTGGAAATACAGCAGGAAGTGCGCAAGGACACAACGAGAAAGTGCAAGCAAGATTATCAGAAAAATTCTGCTTGAAAAGAGTACAAATCCATGAGCTACTACGGGGACTGCTGTTCATAAAAAAGCTACTGGAAACTTGACATACATTGAGTCATACTTTCGGCTATTTTATGAGTTACAACTACCATACATACGTGGTAAAGGTTTATGGACATGTACAGTACTGTTAAAAGTCTTAGGCCACCATTAGATTTAGTTGTTTTAGCAGTGGTATAATGACCATATATCACATATTATTGATGACTGGACCCAAAAATTTCAACCTTGGTTTTGTCATTCCATAATACTATCTTCATTCCAATTTTTGTGAGCTTTATCCTATTTTAGCCTTTTCACCCTGTTCCTCTGTTCAGGGTGTGTAGATTGAGTACATATAACTTACAAAACTCTACAAAATCTAACTGAACAGAAGTGAACCAGAAAATGTATGGCTAAATGTATGAGACTGTGGTGGCCTAGCATTTAAGGAACTGAACTATGAACCAGAAGGTTCAAAGCCAAGCTGCCACTGTTGGGTCCTTGAAGAAGCCCTTAACCCACAATTGCTTGGATTGTAAGAATTTATCAATTGGAAATAGCTTTGGGGAAAGGTGTCCTGTAAATGGATAAGCTTTTACTTGAAATAGGTACCAGATTTTTCATAATGTTATTTGGGGAAAAGAGGATCAAATTCTAGAAGAGTATATTTCATGGTATACAGAATTTTTCTATCACAGCAGCACGCTTGTACAAAAATGCCCTGCATAGGACAATATCCATATCCATATTACTCCCCACCAAACAATATGAGGTGTACAGTATGTGTCATTTCTTTTATCGCCATAAAGTCCACTACTCCAAACACTGGAGCACGAAGAGAATAGAGCAAAAACAAGGGACAGGGTATTGCACAAACTAGAAGGGGATGTTGCACATCGTTTGGAAGGGAAACAATAATTAACTCCAAATATGAATTCTAAAAGTTAAATTGCAAAAGAAAGTTTGTAAACCGCTTGTAATCACCTAGACTTCGGCATTAATTATTCACAAGAATGTAACACAATTACAGAGTTTTATTGTTCACTATCCAGCTGTTTCATGACATTTTTGTAAGTGGCTCTGCCCGCCTCCACTATGTTTAACTGCCAAGCAGAAATTAGTTTAGTTGATAAAAATGAAAAGAGCCCTCATTCTGGTAATGCAGCTTAGATGATTACTACTATGCAGATGCATTTAATCAACAGGTCCAGAGTGAAAATACTGATGGTTGATTAAAAACTGATGATCAGCCTTGGTCTTGCTGAAGAATTTGCATATACTTACAGTACATTTCCATTTAGTAATTTAGCAGCGCCCCTTATCCAGAGCAACTTACGATTCATGCAATCCCATGACATGCAATCCAAGCAAATGTGATTTAAGAACCTTGCACAAGGCCCCAACAGTGGCAGTTTGGCAGTGCTAGAGCTTGAGCCCTGGACCTTCTGGCCCATAGTCCAGTACTTTAAGTGCTGCACCACCACAGTCTGATGTACTTGTTAGTATTTGGCTTCCAACTGTCTTTGCTATTTGTGTGTTCTTTTTAGATTACAAAGAAAGCCAAAATTCCCCTTCAGTTTCATTAAAACATAATTAAGGCAATGAAATGTTTACCAAAGTGTGTATACTATTAATGAATCTTGGTGGAATTCAATATTTTAGCAATTAATTAATCAAATATCCCAACGCAATATCACACTGTTTGTTCATTAAACTCAAATGCCTTCTGATGAGCAGCCTGTATGCAAAATCTGCTCTGAAGCCCCTAACACAGGCCAAATAGACACTCATCTAAGCCTCTGCATCTCTGGGTGTCTATGGTGTGAACGCCAAAGATCAACCTCTGCCAAAATGCCACTGTTCGGCCCTTGAGAAAGACTTTTAACCCATAATTTCTGTAAAACTTTAAGATCGCATTAGCTGTAAGTCACTATGGGGTAAGGGATAAGGGCATTTTCTAAATGACTAAATGTCCATGTAAACATGTTCCACATAAGTGAAAACTGTAACTGCACTTACTATACATATTTAATACTACTACTACTACTACTACTACTACTACCAATAATAATAATAATAATAATAATTATGACTGATTAAGATCCTGACACCAAATAATCGATTTGACACGAGCGCCAGACAACTCCACCAGGACTCATGAATTTATTCCGAAGAAGCCGACTTGGTAATGGGTCAATAAATTGCAGAAATAATTCATAATTAAGTCATATTCATCTGTCATAACTCATCTGTTCTCCTTCAGAGCTATTTACATAAGTTATAGTGTTATTTAAAAAAACTTAAGCATTTTTTTTTAGCTTTTCATTAAAGTTAAACTAGAATTTGACAGCAGATTTAAAGAAGAATCAAAGAAAAAAAGAGGAAGAAACAGAAGAAACGAGAGGAAGAAACGAAGAGGAAGAAACCGTAGTTATTAAATCACCATGCAGTAAATTCTGCAGCTTTCAATATTATTTGTATTTACCTAAATTTTTGGACATTATTAAAAGACAACATGAGACATCGAGTTAAAACACAGCCAGGGCTTCAGGAATGTTTAAATATTGTTTATGCAAACAACAGATTTTAAACCAAGATGCAATGAGGTGCAGACAGATATGTTCATGGGGTTACGGGTTATGGGAAGTGCAACAGACTCAGTGAATAAAAACCAAGCACCCAACATGGGACTCAAACCCATGACCCTGAGATTAAGAGTTTCATCCTCTACCAACTGAGCTAGCCAGACTGTTCCTCATGTAGCTGCAGGGAGACTCCTTACATCTTCCCCCGCTTCATCCACACCCACACAAGAACTTCCTCCCTCCCTCTTTTCCTCCCTCCCCTTCTCTGGAGCAGAGCCAGTGCAGCTAACAAAACAATCTGTTTTATTAATTGATTTTATATATGTATGTATGCATGTATGTGTGTGTGTGTGTGTGTGTGTGTGTAGGTCAGAGTGCCAGTGGAATCTGGAGGGGCCACCAGAGGGCAACAGAGGTGCTCTGTACAGTCTAAGAGGGCAGCCCTGTGAACTACATTGCCCAGAAGTCACAGCATGGCCACAGCTCTTTCAATACACTGAGCCTACACACATATATATATATATATATATAGCAAGGCGTGTAACAATCAGTGTAACAATCAGTGAGAGTATTTTGGTTTAAATATGAAGTGTTATGTCTGGAGAAGGAAAAACACTGTATTCCAACAAAAGAACCCATATGTGAAACATGCTGGTGGTGGTAGTATCATGGTTTGAGAATATATTGCTGCATCTGATCCAGGACGGCTCGTCTTCATGGATGGAACAATGAATTATAAATTATTTCAGCAAATTCTAAAGAAAATGTCAGGACATCTGTCAGTGAACAGAATTTCAAGAGATACTATGTCATGCAGCAAGACAATGACCCTAAGCACACAAGTCAGTCTACTGATAAATGGTTAGAGAATAACAATGGCCTGACCTTTCCGTTTAATTGAGTTCTTTTTATCTACTCTTGGAACTTGTGTGAAAATCTGATGTGTATTCAGAATACAGGAAATTCTAAAGGGTACACAAACTTTCATGCACCACTGTAGGAATCACTGCTTCGGTTGACCAGTACAAAGAACTGATCACATAGGAACATATGTGCTTCCAGTATTTTCAAATCCACCAGTGTTTCCACTGGTGTGGAGAATGAATGGTCTTTTTCTCTTCTGCTACAGGCAAAGCTTTCCAAATTCTCACAGAAATGAGACTTCCCAGAGTACTTCCTCATTCCTGGCTAAGGGTAATCTTTCACTCCCAGCACTGATTGATTGCTTCAGTACGGGCGCTACCAGAGAGCAGAAATATATCATATGAATGTTTGGCATGCTATTATTCCACTTTATCATAATATGTACTTTTGGCTTACCATAACTCATATTCAGGCATGGTCGCTGCACTGCTTGGAATAAAAGTGGTGACAACTTCTCTACCCATGATGAATGTTTGAAGAAAGCCCTAATAAGTTTCTCTCAGTTTGGCTAAAATGGTATTTAGCATTCAGAACAGCTTTTTTGTAATTCTCTTGTTTTTCAATGAAGGTTAGAAAATGATTTTTAGACTGTTCATGAAAACAATGGTCAATATAACACCTTGTTGAAAGTTCAAAGTAACAAACTAGTGGCAATAAAGGGGTTCATTCTGAAGTTACGAGTCTGAATCATTAACAAAAGTTTGATCTTTTTCACACTTTGTCCTGGTGCCATATCATATCCCTCTCTGGCACTGTGGATGATACCTGTTTCAGTTTAAAATAAATTATTTGTATGTTATGAGAAATTACTTAAATATGTATACTGCCTTGAAGCTACATTGTGCGACAGTTGAATGAATAAAACCTGTATGCGCTGCATTTTTCATAGGTCAACTTGCATTTACATTTAGCCATGAGCAGCCTTATCCTTAACCGCTAAGCCACCATAGTTTCTTGGAATCATTTATATGTGCTGTTAAATTATTATTATTGTTTATCAGTGTTTAATTGTGGCGTACTATTTTTTTAGTAGAATCTAATGTATGCAAACTGTTCCCTTGCTGGTTGAAGGTGTTGTGGTTAAGCTGCTTGACCACCAGACCCACCATACATGTGTCCATAACACAATACATGTACCATAAGATGTCCATTCTCATATACAACTGTGGTTCAATAATTTTCTTATCATTACTAATACCTTATTATTAAGGTAACTAATATATTTAACCCATATACTACGTTTCCAGATACATTAGCTGTTGTACAACAGTTGTAATGACACACAAAACAGCACAGCCTCTGGTTTTATTAAACACAAAGTTTTACTAATCACTGACCGACCTCTGGCGTGTGCTGTGCTCCTTAGAAACACCAATAATATGATGTTGAGCTGGTCTTACCACTTAGGCGAATTACATTTGCTGGATCTGTGCTCCTCTGGGTGAAAACCGTGTGTGAATTGCGGGACAGTTGTGGAGTAGTTTCTCTTTGAGAATTAGTTTCTATTTGTGGCGGAAAGCTGACGCACCAAAGGGGTAGAAACAAGCAGAGTAAGAAGTACTGCGTCTTCACAACGCAGCACACCGGAGAAACAAACATAGAAAAAAAAAACCCTGCTAGTTGAAACACAGCCACCACAGTTAAATGTGCTCATTTCTCACAGTTTCTGCACACTTTTCTGCCAGTTTTCTGCTTGTGTTCCCTCAGTACTTGCAGTTAATTCATTCCAGAAGGCATGTAGTGCGTCGAAAACGAGTACTGAGATCATTTGTCCAACAAGGAATGATGTAAATGAAATTAGTCCGCTTTAGAACCCCAGAAAATCCACACTTTATAAGGCATTATATGGAGTAATGAAGTTGTATTGTACAGCTGCTCCCTGATTTATGATGGTGTTGCATTCTGACAAATCCATAGCAAGTTAAATGTATCATGAACCCGATTAGTTAAATATATTCTATAGTGTATATTCTATAGTTATACATTAACCTACAGTTGGCCAAAACCATTAACATAAAGCTTATTTTACAATAAATTGTTGAAAATCTCATCTACTTTAGTGAGTAAATGGATTGAAAGTAAAAAGTAAAAGCAAAAACTTACTCTATTGGTGAACTCAAGGTGCTTGGCTGCTATGCAAATAAAGCATTATATGCATTAAAGGACTTTTATTATCTACTTAAAACACTATATATACACACAGATGAAAAAAAAAACAATTATTAGATGAAATATGATCATTTATTCTAGATACATTAAGCACTGTCATGATTCTCAGTGTTTTCCTTTTTGGTTGGCTGTTATCTCTAACCTTCTTAAGACCCATGGTGACTTATTTGCACTTCAAATATATGTAAAAACAACATAAGAAACTTTAAAGAAATAAGAGAGATCTGCACTGAGCAAAGAGCTGGAAAGTGTACACGTCTCGAAAAGTTCTAGCAAGTGCATCGAGTGCAGAACAAATGACAGAACAGAGCACCATCCATAGCTGAGCAGACACAGGGAGAACATGGAAACTCCACTCAGACGGGGACCCAAACCACTGCTAACCACCATGCCATCGTGCTGCCTGAGGCATGACTGTACATTGTGCTGTCACAAAAAGGCAGTTTCTAATTCCTTAAATGTATGTGTGTATGAGAGAGAGAGTGCGATGTGAGGAGGGGCTGAGTGAAACAATGCACTTCACAGTGAAATGGTTTTACCAATCTTAAATAGCCAAAAAACCAGAAACTCAAAATGTGGTGGATAATATTGATACTGAATAAATCAATGTATGGGAAATATCTTGGCTATTTAGTCAATATCCCATATAGCTTTGCTATGAGTGCAGTATTTAATTACATGTATTTAATGTGGTCTTCAGATAACATCCAGATCGCATAACATGCATCACAGAAGGTATCATGAACATTAAGCGACGCATGCCAGTATATGCTGTTCCATCTTGTGAGCACAGGCTTGTCACGAACTGACTGCTCAAGGTTCTCAACCAAACCACCTTTTTTACATGTTGGCCACGAAGTCTCAAGGCTACTTTCTGACACCATCAGCGTGGCAGGCAGGTGCGGCTACAGCTGTAAACCGAGTAAATCTTGTCTGCTGCAGAGTGTCAGATAGCCTTTTTAATGCACAGGTCAGGAGTGCAGTGACTCTGCTCTGCAACCACACTGTCAACCTGTCCGCTTTGGTGTCCATCATCACATGCTTTTCTTTTTTCTTGAAACTGAAATACGGAAAAAGGAGAGAAGTCTCCTAGCCAGGCACACGGCTAATCCGTGTCAGTTCCTGTTCCTAGCAAAGTGTCAAGCACCTGTCCTGAGCTGGAGTAAAGCCAGGAGAGGGGAGCATCACTAACTGGACTGAATGAGCTGTTTTGACACATAATGCACCCGTGTACTCCTACTTTCACGCCCCTAGTTCAGCATTAGGGCTTCGAAGTTATTGGAAAATTTATGGGACTAGCCTCCCTCATAAGTACATAATGCAATGAGGGAGGACAGCGTTCAGTAATAAGGGAGATGCTAATAATGGAAGCTGATCGTGCCTGCAATGAGGATATTAAACATGACCCGTATTCCAGTAATGAAGGGACCTTAGAAAGGCATGAATTACTGCAAGATTAAAATAAATAGGCTGGGTTTTTTAAATAAACCAGTTTTAATATGGTGCTCGGGTGGCTTGGAAGCAAATCGTTCGCTCGCCTGTCTTCCAGGTGGGTCGGTTATCGTACAGGCACATCTGGCAGGGTCTGAGGGACTGGAAAAGGGTCTGGGGAATCATCCCCTTGTGATGCAACAGTGACTCCTGTCGACCCTGGGGAGCACTGGCATCCCATCCAGACACCAGATCCTGTGCCCTTTGTCGTCCAGGATAGACCAGACCCTGCCACACCCCTGACCACAAATGCTCCACACGTTACACGTATACATTTAGTATTCTGTCCACCCTTGTCCAGAGCAATTTAAACAATGCAGGGGCTTGGACCCTGTACTTTCTGGCCTATAGTCCACAATCTTAACAGGAGATCTGGCACCTACCCACAAAGAACATAGGGCACAGGCATAAGCATGACCTTGACAAAACACCAGTCTGCCTCAGGTTCAGGTAAGGGTCACTGTTCCAGGCATGTGACCTGGCTGGAAGGCATTGGAGGGACTCAAACCTGGAGAACTAGTGGTTCCCCACAGCTTTGGCCAGGTCATAATGTGACCATAAGTATATACAGTGGTACTTCGGTTCTCAACAACCTCGGAACTTGTTGAATTCGGTTCTTGATGCATTTTGTCTCGGCTCTCGTAAATTGCTTGGGTACTTGGTGCACTTGAGTAAACTTGTTTGAGTTGTGCGGTGAGTCGTTCCATCTGAAACTCGATTCACGATTCAGTACACAGTGATTCAGTCTCACAATAGTTATGGTGTTTTTCTTCATTTTTAACCAAAAGGGAAACCTCTAGATCACTTTCTGTAAGGATCCCCCAAAGCACAGTGAGATCCTTCCAAGTCGTCGCTAGAGGTCAATATTGGCTTGGTTGACATGTCAGGATCCTCACAGTGAGCACGATTGCACATGCACCTGCTTAAGATGCGTGATGCAGGATCAGCGAAACCTATCAGCATTGCTATTTAAGAGCACGCTCAAACTCAGGCAGGTGTCGCACCCTTGCCCAGTGTTGGCAGGAATCCGTAGCATCTATGCGAGTTTTCACTGTGCTTAGGTTAATTCCTACTATCCTACTAACCTTTCGAACCCTGGCTCACCGGTGCTTGTGGTGATCGTAAACGGTTGTTTAGGGAAAGAGGTGTAGCTGGCGGTTTGTGGACCATCGGTAATGTACAGCCAGGAGGCTGGAGATGATGTCAGGGCGTAGAAAGTAGGCAAGGGAAACACCCCATCTTACACTTACCTGGTCACCCACTCTCGGAGTGCTTGCTGCTCCTCAGCGGCTTTTGGTTTGTTCCAGTCCTTATTTAGGACCCCCCCCCCAAAAGCGACAGGGGATCGAGCTTCCCCCATTTTTGCTCCCTCGAGGAACGCAGCGCTGCTTATCAGTGTCGTTTCTTGTTTCCGCATTTGTTTCATGCTGTCCGTAGCGGGCAAGACTGTGATACGCCTCGCAATCGCATCCGTGTTGTACACCGGTAGTCCGAGGGTCGGTGGTTTGCTTTGTGTGTCCATCTTCCACCTTTGTTTTCATGCTACGCTGGTTGTACAGTGTACCGTTACACACTTCGCGCATCCTCTGGGATCTCAGGGAATCCCTGGAGGCACACGTCATCGCACGCCCCTGCTCTCTCTCTCCAAGCTGCATCCTGCACATGCGCAGTTTGGGAGCGAGCGTTCACTCTGTTTTTAGGACCGCTTTTCCTTGTATTTTCTCCCCGCACTTACCACAGAGCATCTAAGCGGTATTAGGGGCTTTGCTTTTCCATCTGTTGATCCATATATTTAAGGTGTTTGATTCCGTCTCTCGGCGGCGCTTGCTTTTGCTCCTTTTTAGCCCTTTTAAGGTCACCTCACCTTCAGCCAAACAGAGTGGTGTGATGCTAGAGCAATGGACCCTGACGCTGGTGACCATCGTTTGATCTTCAGCTGCCAGCCACTACAGGCACAGCTTTATTTTGTCCTCTCATTTAGTTTCTTATTACTTATTTACATTTTGGTTCACCCTTTACACCTGGAGCTAACTGTGATTGGGTTCTAAAACTCTTTATTTTTATTAAAAAAAAACTATAAAAAATGGCGAATCGTGTAAAGAAAAATAAAGGCTTTTAGGATCCAATCAAAGTTAACTCCCGATGGAAAGGGTGAACCAAAATGTAAATAAATAATAACAGAAGGGTGTGACCGACCAATATAGGACCCAACGTTAGCTCCTGGACCTCCAGCATGGAAGTCCCCAACCGCCGTAGACGTCCGTACCCAGCCAAGTATGAGCTGGGGCTGCTGTCTGTTTATCCGGGACCAGACATAGACCCTGCTATAGTTCCCGATCCCCCCAGATTGAAGGGTCCCTTCCACGGTGACCCACCAGCTCTCCATGAGGTTGAGCTCAACCCGCGGACCCGGCCACTTGAGCTGCTCGATCCCTTTGAGCCAGTTGCACACCTCTGAACCACAGTCTCGTATGCTGAACTCAGTTCCTAGGTCACCTGAACCAACTTTCGTTTTGATGGTTAAGCAAGGTCCAAGGCCGGTCGCCGATTACGTGGTAGAATTTCGCACTCTGGTCACAGAAGTTGACTGGGATGACCGTGCCCTTATGGACCTGTTTAAGGTGGGTATGAGGAATGAGGTCATAGATGAGCTGGTCTTTTTAGAACCTCCTTCCTCCCTGCTGGACCTGTATGACCCGGCCAGTCATGCAGAGAGCCGTCTTACAGCTAAAGCTAGGGAGAGTGCCGGTCGTAAAACTTTCCGGCTGCAGTTAGCTTAGTATAGCAGCCAACACCCTGAGTTCACCAGCAGAGTAAGTGTTTTGCTTTTACTTTTTGCTTTCAATCCATTACTCACGAAATTACATGATATTTTCAACACTTTATTAAACAATTTGTTAATGTTTCGTTAATGTTAATGTTTTTGGGCAGCTGTAGGTTAATGTATTAGTGTTTTAAACAATAAGGTTGGTGTTGCTATGATACAGTATAGACTACATTAAACTCCTCGCTTCATGATACATTTAACTTAAGATGGATTTATCAGAACATCTCCCCTTTTGTAAATCAGGGAGCTCCTGCACAATACAATTCCATTAATGCATATACTGCCTTTCTAGGGGTCTGGAATGGATTAATTCAATTTACATTATTCTTTGTGGGAAAAATTTGCTCAGTACTCGGTTCTTATCAAGTCTTCTGGAACGGCTTAGCGACAAGAAACAAGGTACCACTGTAAGTAAATAGCAACAAAAGTTAATCAGAAATCATAATGTCAGTCAGAAGGTTGTAAGTTTAATCATGGACAGTGTGAATTTAAACACCAGCTGCCACTCTTGGGTCCTTTGGCAAGGCACTTTACCCTTAACTGCTCAGTTCAATTAAGAGTCATTCTGGATAACAATGTGTGTTATGTTCTGTAAATGTGAGAGGCTTTTTGGGGAAAATTTCCCCATTCTGAATCTTCTGGATAGCCAAATATAAACAAAATTCATGATGTTTCAAAATTCAGTCTACACTGCCTCATGCTGTCTTGCAAGCAAAGGTGCCAAACTGCATTAAAAATTTATTTTGGTTGTCCAACTCAGCTGCAACCATAACGTTAAAGCATTCTGGTACTCAGTAAAGCTTTGTTTAATAATACAGACTGGCAAGTCCGTGAGTCATTACTTTGGATGAGACCTTAAGATTAAGGGGCAACACTGCAAAAAACAAATGTCTTTAGGAAACAGGCCTTCACTGATCATCTAAATTGGCATAAGTTTTT
The DNA here is from genome assembly GCA_025084515.1 of Ancistrus triradiatus. Classification (NCBI taxonomy): domain Eukaryota; kingdom Metazoa; phylum Chordata; class Actinopteri; order Siluriformes; family Loricariidae; genus Ancistrus; species Ancistrus triradiatus. The sequence goes on from JAJAGP010002751.1 coordinate 39,243, forward strand.
TGGACACAGTGTTGTTCTTGAGAGGATTCATTGTAAAAATGTACTGTGCAATCACATTTTGAATGATCAGAAAGACATTATTTTAGTGAGATATTTTGCAATGCAGTACAAATTTAACACAAGGTCACTGCATAAACTGACTGCAGCACTTTATTAAGCACATCAGTTTTAATATTAGCACAGAACATGGCAGTCTGAAAGTTTGACTTTTTTCCTCTGATATTCAAGGATATTCAAAACGTGAAAAAAATGAACAGTCCGTCTGGATGCATGAAAGCGATATATGAACATGTAATTGACTGCAGGCTCCATGATCATGTGAAAAGATGGTTTAATATCCCGGCGAATGATGTGAAGCCCAGCTGTAACCTAATCGAAACACACCACCAACTGTCTATCCAAAAGAAGCTGTAACGTTGTTTGTGCATCTTTGCTCTGAACAAAAAGGTCACCATTCAAATTGCCATTAAGGCAAGTAATTGCATCCTGTGCCTGGGGAGAAAACAAGAAGAAGTTGATAATCACACAGTAAATTTACCATGATAAACTTTTTAGAGGGTCACTGGAAAAGACTGTCAACATTTATATGAGCAATCACAATGAAAGGGAGGCAGAAGCTGTCTTTCGCTCCCAAATGTGATGATATGGTTGGAGCCTTTGGACAGTTAATAGCCGTTCATAATTGCTTGTTTTCTTTCCATCTGGACAGAATTCCATGCTTTTCAGATGCATTTGTTATCTATATTTGAAGCACAAATACAAGACACTCTTTGTTTGGATGTGTTCTCACCTGTGTTTGGTTTAATATAAAACTGCAGTTACTTTATTGTGAATTGGATATGTATAATCTTTATTTTCTTTAAAGGTTATCACAAATTAGCCATGTTGTGTCTTGTAAATGCATGAACAGAAATCTGGATTGCAGCAGGAAATGCATATAGCACTTCGACTACAGCCATTAGAGTAACTGAGAATAACAGCAAAACTTTACTTGGCTAACTGCTTATACTGAAATTGGAATGAAAAATATAATATTACCTATTGATGTGAAATATGCTTTAAATTGTATTCTTTAATATAAATGTAAAATAGTAGGTGTTGCTTTCTTTTAAATATTGTCACCAGTTTCCTTGTAACGTTATCCCATTTAAAGGGAAAGTTCTTAGTTAGCCAGGTAGACATTCAAATAGTGTCTAAATCTCTAATAAGGTAGTTCACTCAAGGGGAATTATTTTCCTCAACGTTTCCTCAAAATTAGCTGCTGCAAGCTCAACTAGCAAGGCCATGCATTTATTTTGCTTAGCATATAGGCAACTTTGCTTGCCTTTGCTAGCTAATTACTGAAACATATCCCTGCCAATGAGCACACACTGCATGCACTTTATCTATTACTGCTCTGCTTTTAGTTACTGTCACTCCTAGACCTGTGTTAAAATAGTTTTTGTCAGACAAAAACATAGGCTAAGCTATTGCCAAGAAACGAACATTAGCTAGGAATCAGCATTAATCATCCTTTGTAGGTAACACCAAAGGTCAGCCAAACCCTAAAATTGGACACAGCTATATTTTTCTCTGGTTTCTGGATTTACAAAATGTGATTTCATTTAAAAATGTAATAATCAATACTGTAGCCTAGCAAAAGAACATCTGACTGGGTTTGTCCTTGTGATGCTGTAGATCAGTATCTTGAAATGTTTCAGCTTTACAGTTGTGTGGACAGACCATTCAGCAATGTTTTTGTTCAGATTTCTGAAACAACATAGCTCTGAAAATGACTGCACAACAGATTTTCATGCTATCACCCTGCTAGAAGTTTACACCAAGGCTGCTTAAAAATAGTATTTTCTAACAAACTATATTTTACAGCAGAAAGAACAAAACTTTTTGTGCAAAAACTTTCATTCACGTTTACATTTACATTTACAGCATTTAGTAGACGCCTTATCCAGAAAGACTTACAAAAGTGCTTTGTAATCCTAGGAGATAGAACCTCATATTAGTACAAGTAAACAATAGCTCAAGTACACAATCCAACTACAACCTGCTCGTATCTGGTGTAGAGAATTTATTTTATTTTATTTATTTATTTATTTTTTAAATGGAGGACATGCAGTTTTATTCACTCAAGTGCTGGGTGAAGAGGTGAGTCTTTAGTCGCCTCTTGAAGACAGCAAGAGATATTCAGCCATACGGACATCCAGTGGAAGTTCATTCCACCACCTGGGAGCCAGGACGGAGAAGAGTCTTGAAGCTTGTCTTCCTTTAATCTTACGTGGAGGCTCCAGTCGGGCCAAGCTCGTATCTCGGAGGGTGCGAGGTACAGAACGTGGTTTGATCAGAGCTTTTAGATAAGATGGCGCTTTGTAAGCTTGTAGGTTGTTTTATGCAAAATATCATAAAATACAAATTGAACGCACAAACTGCAGAATAAAACTGAGGTTTCTAATTAAAAAATCAAATGTGTATAGCTATTTTAAAGAACAATGCACTACTTCTAGATGTTATAACACTGGCTGACAAAGATTTTGTCATATGCACAAAAAATAATGTTTTTAATGTAATTTTGCACATTTAAATGCAAATTCAGTTTTCAGAATTTCTCTATTTCTTTCCAGGAAACCTTCCTATATTTAGTATAGTATATACATACTAGTGTTCTAAAACATTCATTTTTTAACTTTCTTGTCCTCTCAGTCCAGGGTCATGGGAAAGCCAGTGCCCAGCTTGCATCACAAGGCAATAACAACCCTAAGCACATGCACTCACACACTCATACAAACACTCATACACAAGGGAGCTTAAGAACCCCAATGAACCTAACACACATGTTTTTGGAATGTGGGAGGAAATCAGAGCACCCAGAGTAAACCCACGCAGACACAGGGAGGACATGTAAACTCCACACAGGCCGAGTCAGAGGTCGAAGCGCTGTGAAGTGATTGCGCTAATTTCTGCACTATGATGATTGAAGCAAAGTTTGACAAAACACAGCTATTTTCATTGTTTGTGCAAATGCTTATTTGAAAGCCCAAGCCTAGATAATCAGGGGGTTTTATAAACCCTATTTATAACCTAGACATGAAAAAAGCACCCACTCTTGAGTAGCAGTTCCCTGTCAGTTACAGCCTAGAACCCGATATGTAAACATCCAAACTCCAAAAGTGTTCTTTCACACCCCTCATTAAAAATGCTAAAATAATTACATTGGTTGTAAAGTGTTTCGGCCCATATTTGTTGTGTCACATGTGCCTGAAACCAAATGGTTTTGTCATCACTATGGTGTGGAGAGAACCCCAAGATCACATCTTGCAATGCTACTTCGCTTGAAAATATGAATTTTCTAACATAAACATCAAAACCTACTAGATTTCTTAATATAACATCTGCTGTGAGGTCAGTAGCTCACAGTCTGGAATTGAGTGACCATGAGTCTGGTAACACAAATGTGGACCAAGTTGAGGACAATATGGATGCACTTATACATTTTAAAAGTTTGTACATACAGTATTTGAGTGTAATAACAGCCTTTTTATGAATTATAATGAATATATATATATATGTATGTATATATGTACATTTACATTTACAAATTTTAGCAGACGCCCTTATCCAGAGCGACTTACAACTGATACAATCTTACAATCCAAGCAATTCTAGGTTAAATGAAATGCTCAAGGACCCAACAGTGGCAGCTTGGCAGAGGTTGGATTTGAACCCTGGACCTTCTAGTCCAGTACCTTACCCACTCTGTCTGACTGTGGATTGGTGGAGTCCAAACTCTTTAGAGATGGTTTTGTAACCTTTTCCAGTCTGATGAGCATCAACAACTCTTTTTCTGAGGTCCTCAAAAATCCCCTTTGTTCGGTCCATGATACACTTCCACAAACTTGTTGTGAAGAGCAGACTTTGATAGATCCCTGATCTTTAAATAAAACAGGGTACCGACTTACACCTAATCCTAGAGGTTCACATACTTTTGCCACTCACTAATATGTAATATTGGATAATTTTCCTCAATAAATAAATGACCATGTATAAGATTTTTGTCTCATTTGTTTAACTGGGTTCTTATTTAATTTAGGACTTGTGTGAAAATCTGATGATGTTTTACGTCATATTTATGCAGAAGCACAGAAAATTCTAAAGGGTTCACAAACTTTTAAGCACCACTGTATATATATCATGTGTCACATATATAATTTAATTGCTCTGAAAAATGATAAAAACCTATTCAAATTCAGTGTGAAACATAAAAAGTCTACCTATTATAATTTGTGGGACTGAAAAAGTCAGACTTTTGTTGGCCAGTGTAATGTATTTCGAATAGGTTTCAGAAGGCAAGTAGTGCAGGTACTGGGTGTTTAATAGCAGCCAAACATTTTATGAAATGTTTATTTTGCTCAAGGTGAGCAGGAGGACACACTGATGAATTCCCAGTTCACACAGGCACGCAGGTGAACCTATATGTAAGCTGAAAACACAGAATAGAGTTATGTCTTATCTGCTTGTGTTTGATGCACTATGCTGGGATTAGCTAAATCTGAATGAAATTGGGTGTTAAATAAATATCTGGCTGAATGTGACAGTGACAAATGAGGGTAGATTTGAAAATACAGAGGATGGTTGCACACAGCGAATGCACTTGATCGTGCACAGCGAATGCAAAGAATTTGGGCTGTCACTGTCATTGTCTCACACTGTGCGCTCTGTGTAGACTGTGTGTAAATGTAATGGCCACTAATATTGAGAATGCTTAAGATATAGACAACATCAAATTCTTCAAGACAGGTCATTCCTTACAAAAGTAAGCCAGGTTCAAATCTCGTATGATCTTTTAAAAACAGGTTTCTCAGTACAGTGTTATTTATAAGATGGAATATGTTGTCGGTTTGTTCTTTGTCTTATATGAGGACACCAAGTTGGAGGTTTGTTCCTTGTCTCATGTCAGAATTGTCATGTGGAGGTGCGGTTTGGACCCAGGTGCAGAGTGCCAAGCCACTGGCTTCAGCCACGAGGGAGCACTGGAGGGCAAAACCAGATGCTGGAGGGAGCACTTGAGGCGAAACCAGCTTATTGGGAGGTTCCGAAGTGAACACCTCCCTTTATATATATATATATATATATATATATATATATATATATATACATATATACATATATACATATGTGTGTGTATATATATTAATATTAAATATACCCTCAGTGACAAAAACATAATGCACTCATAGCAATGTCAGATTGCTGCCTTCATTTGCAACTGGACTGCTACAGACTGGAACCGTGTCGTCTTTAGTGAAGAATCCAGGTTTTGTTGCACAGTCACCTCTAACAGTGATACGAGGGACACTAACAACTCAGCGACATGTGCAGGATATCCTGCGGCCACGGTGTGTTTCTCATGGCAGGGCTTCCAGCTGGCATTTTTCAGGCAGGATCCTGCTCAACCGCACAATCTGCCACGGGTTTCCCAGAATGTCCTCCGCCAGACTGGCAACACTTTTTGTAATACCTGGTCAACACATCTGTGAGCAAATGCGCCAAATGACCCATAAACGAAACCTGTACGCCCCAGGCCATATCTCATCTTGTATCCATGCTAGATGTTTGGCCCCAATAGGGGACTAGGCCACACCGTTCTCTTGTACAGTTTTCCTTTTCCTTCCCCTCAATAAACTTGTAGCTCTAATATTTTACTCACTTACGTAAATATCATTACCTTAATGCATATAAAGTTCATCTTGGTCTGTTCTTTTTTGTCAAGTGTATCTGGGTGAGTATTTTTGTCAGTGAGTATATTTCTGCCTTCAGATACAATGTATAGGAAGTCACATGAAGTAGCATACCACTACACTATCTATTTTTTTTTATTAGCCTCATTCTGATGAGAACATACCCCAATACAACAACTGTATTCATATTTATACTCCGAGTTGGCAGCTTTCTTTTCCGTAGCATTAACCGCTGCCATGTTGTTTTGGTGAAGCAGACTGAGCTGAGTGAGGCCGCGGTGCATGATGGGATGCGGTGCACAAAGAAGATAGCTACCCCAGCATACTGGAAAATCTAAGTAGTACACCATCCAGATATCTTTAGGGTACTACAGATTTTCATTTTGGTCGCATACTGTGTACTACAGACTATGTAGTATGTAATATGCCATTTGGAATACAGCCTCAGTACTTCTAGTCATCTACTTTCTTTCTCAGCGCAATGCCCCAGGGATACCCCTCTACAAAGGTGCAGCAGTCAAGAATGGCATTGTCCACTCTTTTATACATTATACGCTACAGGTGGGGCTGATTGGCCATAAAGCATTCTGGAACAGTAGTTTCCCACAAGCATGACACGGCTTGCACTGTAGCCCTTTGCTGCCCTCTCTGGTCAAATGTGGAAGTGCACAGCTGACTTAAAGTGTGCTTGGCACCTACTGTGGTGTCAGTGTCACATGGTCCCTGACAGGAATAATACTATGCTTTACATCTTATTTCAGTACACCATGTTGGAAGCTTGTTCCATATCACCATAGTGGAGGTTTGTTCCTCATTTTATACCAACACACCGTGTTGATAGTTGCTCCACCAGTTATTTTTACTGAATGGCCTGGGCAGTCTGAATTAGCCTGTGTGATGCATGCTCCAAATTTAGTGCTTCTTTTGTAAAGGCCGATGTTTTAATGGGATACAAAAACAGGGTCAGCGATTTAGAGCTGATCAAAGTAATGCCACAACCAGCTTCACCTGAATGCTGTTCATTCAGCTAGTAGTTCTACAGTGTTATATTTCACAAAGAAAGCTACAAATATTTTTTTTCCACAGGTGTATGGCTAACCAAAAATTGCATTGTTGTGTATTAAATGTGCACACTGTATGTTTATTTTTTGTACCTACTATTTTATTGTGGATATTTTATTAGTATTGCTTGTTTTGTAAAATGTCCATGGGCATTGGAAAGGTGCTACGAATAAAAATTATTATTATTATTGTTATTATGATTATTATTATTATTAAACCCTCATTATTTAAAAAAGCTATCATGAACAACTTGATGCTTTCTGTCACAGCTTCAGCCAAATAGAAGGGATATAAAATGCTACTGAGCGTGCTCAACAAATCCAGATCTTGTCAGCCATGTTATACGCAGCTTGCCTGCAACACAAGCATGTTTTTTATTAAGCAATGTATATTTATAGTTAGAAAAAAAGCCTCTCTTTTTGAGATACTCATCATGAAAATGTTAGAATCGTTAATAACTGGAGGTCACGGTCTCTGTGCGACAAAGAAGCTTAATTAACGTCTCTGTGTTTTGGTAAGTGTGCAGCTCAACATACTTGATTAAGGCCATGAACTTTTCCTCCTTAATGCACGGCGCCAGTGTTAATTGTAACATAATTTAATGTAATTAATCACAGATTTAATAAAGCACAAAAGCTGTGGAAGTACATTTCAATTGTCCAGCGCTCAAAAAAAAAAGTTTCACAGCCATGTTGCAGTGTTAGTACTTTACTGTAATCAAGACAACCAAATGCTTTTTTTAAATTTAGGCTCTTATTGAATGTAAAAAGAAATTTGTCCTTGAGGTCAGGATGTTCGGTGAATTTTAAATAGGTTGCTTTATTTGTCATCTATGGTGCTTTAATAGTGCGTTTGGAGGACAAATGGCATGGAAATCTCTCCTTCATGCATTGTCAAGCCAATATTTATGAGAAAAATAAGTAAATATAAAAACTATTAAAGGATTAATGGCAGTGGAGACTCACGGTATGGTTTACAGTCATCCGATTCGGCTGGGAAGACAGTAAAAGTCCCCGTTATGCACAAATATAAGCAATATACACTATATTCAAAGGTTTTTGAACACCCAAAAATGACAAACAAAAACAACATGGACATCAGTAGAGACGTTGTCAACACTTGCTGCTATAACTGAATTCGTATTCTGAGAGTTAGATTTGAAAACATGTACTGTCAGGCACACATTTTTAAACAATAAGCCTCTGGCTCTGTGTTGTATCCAGTTTCATCACCTCAATTTGGTCTGATGGAGTTCGGGTCAGGGCTCTGTACACACCAGGCAAGTTGGCAACCATTACTTTATTACTTTATGGACGTTTCATCAGATCCTCAGGGCAGAAGGCATGAACTGATTTTTTTGGGAGGTGGATGCGTATACAGTAAAAGTTACTCATACTGAGAGTACTGAATTTTTCAGTATAACCCACGACAATGTCCATTTGAACCGAATATGTGAGTTTCTGAGACTTATGACATAATGATCTCCTGCACAAAGGAGGAGAAGCATACTGAAATGAGGTTTGGCGGCGAAATGTAGTCGTGCGATTTTCAGATATCAAGAGAAACAGCAGAGTTTCGGCAATAACGATTTCCAAGAGCTTAGAAAAAATGTGAATGTTAAGAAAAATGCAACATTTGTGGAAAAAAGTCAATGCAGACGATAAAGCAAAAAGACCTGCTGAAGTTAAGAGAAAAGGAAGTCCCACTAAAGATAATGAGATTTGACACCACGAAATTAAGTAATATAACTAATACTTTTGTCTTGCCACATGCAGTTTACTAATAAGAATAAATACTCATACCGTAAATACAATTCAATGAGTAGCTCCATGTTATTTACAACAAATAGTTAAAAAAAATTTAATTGGATGCAGTACTGCAAGCAATTTCTCAGGTCAGTGGTGATAACACTGCTTAGAAGTGCTTTGCAGTACCTGCCTCAATTATCTACACACACTTCCTGTTCTGAAACAGACTTTCAGGTTTTCATACTTCTGGAGCCAAATCAATCTTACTGATATATAATCATATATAATATTTTACTGATATATCTCTGTATTTTGAATGGTATTTTATCGTTATATAGAATTTGTATCTAAATAACTTCACCATGTAATTGTGGCCGAGTGGTTAAGACTAAGCAATGGACTAGAAATTCATTGGGGTCTCCCCGCACAGGTTTGAGTCTTGCCAACTATGACTTGCTTTCTCTTATTCAATTTCCCTTGGGATTAATAAAGTTCTATCTATTTTACTTGTTTTAATTAAATCATCTTGTATTCTTTGTTCTAAAGCTTTGTCAAGTTTGCATATGTTGTTCTACATAAGGAGCTATATTATTGTAAAAAAAAGCACCAGCTCCTGTGGATTCTGTTGTTGTAAGACCTTAACCTTGTGAAAAAAATTAATTATATATTCAGTTTGTGCTTTTTATAATTCATTCAACAGACACATTATAACAGGGGACAAAATGTAGATGTCCCACAAATGGCTGATAAATGGCTGATCTGCTGTGGAATATAGGGAATATTTTAAGAACTAGCTCAGAGCACTAAATTAGAACTGGCTCAAAGTGCTAAGAAAAAAACAGGACCAGTACCAATATCCTAGGTGTTTGTGGAGTTTTTGTCATTACCGTATTTTTCGACCATAAAGCGCACACGGATATAAGACGCAATATCAACATCGGCTTGCTAACCCGATCTATTTTCATACAATAAAGCGACCAGGTTTATCAGACTCATAAATGAAACAAACTCTTCAGGTCCGTCGGAAAACTCAGTTTGGTCTTTACCTGGCGCAGGGCGTCTTCTCTTCTCCACTTCCCGTATCATTGATTCTTTAATGGTGAATTCTCTCGGCAGCTGTCTATTCCATGTTGGACCTGCGTGACTGATAGCGCTGTGTTTGAAGTCCGCTTTCGAAAATGAATGAATGATGCACGTACCCTAATGCTGAAGCACATAACCGTATTACTCCACGCTGTCTGTGCACTTATGTTGCCATAAGCTTCGGAACTTACGCAAGGCCGTCTAAAACTTTTTGACTGACAGATTTATGAGCGCCGTTTACCATCTACAATCGGTTCTAGGTCAGAAAGCACAACCAGAATTAATTCATACATTATACGCACCGCATTTTTAGGCGCACTGTCGATGTTTGAGAAAGTTAAAGGATTTTAAGTGCGCCTTATGGTCCGAAAAATACGGTATATTGTCATATTGCAGACTTCTTTAGCTTTTGTAGATCTAATAAATGCGATACAGTCAAAGAAACATGGATATAATTGCACGGCCATTTATTTTAGTATAATAACCATAGCCAAGGATCAAAAAGGCCACGACAGGCAAATCCATATGTGTTATTCAAATAGACAGACTAGGAAAGCTAGGAAATAAGGGATCTTTGAAAACAGTGTCCATGTGCATTGTGGTAAACCACAAAGAAGATCTCATACATTGATTAAAAACTCTTACTTTAACTTTTGTTCATCTAAACCTGCTTTGTTCTTTCCAGGACACTTATTTACAACATGCAACAGAAAACATCTTATATTCTACTGCTCCCCATTTGAGCCTGTTTCCTCTCAAGTTTTCTTCCTTATGCATCTCAGAGACATTTTCCTTTCCACTGTCAACTCCTGCTGTGTATTTGATGTGCAGACTCTTAAAAAATTGATTTGTGCTGATGTTCCTTGTTAAAAATGCTATATAAATGCTACTGAAGGCAGAGACAGAGATAGCATAACATGAGCTGGTCTTTGGGTCGTGAGGATTTCGTTCGTCTTCCTCTACCAATCAGTCCAATGCTAAAATCTCAAGTCAATCTGTACAGAATATACAGAATAGGGGAGTTGGTGAGCTCCTCCAACAGCCTTCAGCTAGATCATGATGATGCATAAATCGGAGTAGTTCAAAAAGTAGACCATCGAGGCTGGCTTTATATCAGAAGAAATACTGAAAGGTAGTGCCATATGACCTAAGTAATGAGACATAATTAGTTGTGATTTAAATCAAGAAAAAGGTGAGTGAAAATAAATGTAAACAGTTAGTTAGCTTTGAAGGCACATTTCATTTATTTACAATATATTGTTTTTTTTAAAACAATAGACATTGTTGCAAAGCCATTTCACAAAGAGCCAGCTCTAGACTTCAACTGAGCAGCCAGAGGTGACAGTAGAAAGAAAAAATATCTTAGACGTTGCATGTTATGAAATGTTGTTTTGAGAGAGTAAAAAGGTTTAGTTGAATTGTAAGTAGTTGGAAGTGGATGTTTGTGGAGTTCCGCTGGGATTATTCACCAAAGTTCAGAACGCCTAAAAGAATTTGTTTCGTTCACGTTTTAACCTCACGTCTTTCCCCCCGACCAATGGACCCCCTCATCCTCAGGCATTGCCAGTTCTGCCTGTGCGTGACGCCCAACTTGGCACTGCCGGGACTCGAACCCAGGTCACTCTGTTGGCAAAGCAGAAATAATAAATGAAGTGAAATGAAATAGTGATGTACGGAAATGAAAGGAACCAGCATTAAATAAAACCCGAAGCATTTCCTATAGGCAATCCTACGTTTCTTCTGTCACTGTCTTATTGAGGTGGTTTAGGGGGTGGAATTCTTCCCAAATGATAAGGTACTGTTCTGTCTACAAATACAAGAAAATGCCACCGAAATATAGCATTAGTCCATATGATCTCAGTCAGTGCCCAAAGGACTGCCAATTTATTGCTCATATATACACACTCACAAGCACTAGCTCGGCTTTAGTTGACACACTTATCTTTGAAAATGTCATTTATCAAAACGGTCTGGCAACCTATTGAGCTCCGCTTGGTGAAAAATGAGAAACAAGTCATAGCTGTATGTGTGAATATAGCAAGAGACTGCAATAACAAGAGGCAGGAGCCAACAGCAAACAGCTCTGCAGGACTGGCTCAGGCTGTCAGCTCTCTCTTGTATATTCACACTTTTGCATCCATGTGCCATGTGTGGTATGATTTTTCTAATTTCCTTGCTGCAGTTTGAGAATCAGTCAACTCGTATATCGGCCGGAGAGGCTGTTAAATAAGCCTGGTAGAGCTCCTAGTGTAGACTTTCGGTTCCATATAATCTAGTATGAGCACCATTACACACGAGTACACCATTATCCAGTTCATGCCATATGATAATGGCATACGAGTTTTATCAATAATGTACTGTATACTGCACTGGGAAAATTTGCTGCAATAATGTAGCTCACAGGCATGGTCATTACATTAGAAGATAAACATTAAAAGTATATAGAATGCATCAAAATGATCTGTTCCTATCATTATTACACCTACGATGTGGAAAAACCCTGAGCAACAGTTGCCCGAATGGGAAAGCTTTCCCCAGGATCTGTTACAACACCAGTAATGAGACAGACTGGTTAGTGATGAGCCAAATCACTAATTAAGCCATTAACAAGACAGGAATGCTAACTGCATGATGAGGCAGCAGGAACAAGTTTCTACAGAAAGGCTCCATCTTATTTGAACAGCAGTGTTAGCATAAACGCTCTGTACAAAATAACCCGAAAACACAGCCCGATGGAGATTACAGGGGGAAAGGCAAACACTTCTGGCATGTTTTAAAGCCAAAGAGATGCCGTCTATTGTGTAGCTTGACATGCAAATGAAAGCAAATGGCATGGCACTTAATTAGGATAAATGGCGATGCATTCTGAGACCGTACGTGAACACGCTCTGGTCAGGCACTGCAGTACTTTCCTGTCATATTGGCTGTGCTTAATATTTATAGAGAACCTGAAATAATATGCCATAATCAAAATGGAAAAAATATGCGGAAATTAGTGTCACTAATGGTTTGACCTCAGACATTTAAGAGTGCATTTGAACAGTCGGCTCAGCTGGAATTCCATATTAGAAACTTGGGCAAATCTGGACCAAGGTTAAGGCCTTGGCTGAGATTATCTGATGTCTGATGTAACAGTGTAAATGCAAATGCATTGTAACAGCGTTTTTGGTTACTGTTTGAATTGTATCTCAGGTTATTTGCTTCATCACTCTAGTGCCAGACATGAGAGGATCAATGGGATGGTTGCAGTGATGATCACAAGCAGGGATTAAAGGTATCAAATGGAAAGTGGAGGAACTGTACAATTTTTAGGAATTTAATGGATTATATTAAAGCCTATTTACTTTAAAACAGTTTCCAGAAATGTGTGTAGGAGGAGATCTACCTACCTGACTAACCAACTGATGAACTTGCCATATTTACATGCCACAAAGTCAAATTTATTTCTGTAGCGCTTTTTACAACGGAGCATTGCCTCTAAGCAGCTTTACAAATATCTAGGCCCAAAGCTCTAATTGAGCAAGCCTAGGGGGACAGTTGCAAGGAAAAACTCCCTAAATGTTATAAGGAAGAAGCCTTGGGTGGATCAAGAATCAAGACGAGACCCAACCTCCTTGGGCAGCCCAGATGATATATGTAAGAATTAAATCCAGTTAATCAAACCCAAGATATATTAAATATATAGTAATTGCTTAAATAAACAGAGGCTGAATATAAAAATTAAACAAGAGAACATATTTAAAGATAAATATAATACACAAAATGAAAGAATATATAGACTATAATAAATTAAATATAATACATTAGGCATAGTTTAATAGAATAGAGAATATATAAAACTATAGATTATAAATAATACTCTATATAAATAAAATATTAAATATAATAACATAGAGAATATGTGTATCTGTATTATAATACAATCTAGAGTCACTGTAGGTTCTCGTGTCCTCAGCGGGAATGGGAGGGGGTATTATTGCCCTCTGATGTGGTCTGGGTGAAAGTACGAGGACTGGAACTGATGAACAGCTTGAGCCACACAAACACATATTCGGAAAACTAACGATTAGACCCTCGCATTAATATTGCATGTGCATGTTAAATTACCATCCTGTTTTTCAAGCGTGACTCCATATTTTCCCCATTTCTCACCAGATCGTTACCCTGCGATGTCTAACGTAGACGACATAGCCATGCAGGATGAAACCTGATGGACTCTGACTTCCTTCCAGTAAATCGTTATTGGGCTTCAAAACAGCAGCCAAAGCAAAAGGCAGAAGGCAAGAATACAGGTCATAAGCCAAAAACAGGTCGAACTGCAAATAAGCAATAATAGATAAATGAGTCAGAGGAACAGTCTGCTTGTATAAGAGGCTGATATTAAAGCCCCAAATAAGAAAAAGTAGGGAAAGTATGGACAGTGCAAATTAAAACATATGCAGTGTGCTCCTTATCAATGCTGAAAAGAACCGTCCAGGCTGTTTTCAGCAACATGGTATGGGGTTGTGTTTGTGCCCTTGGCAAAGGTAATTTACACTATTGTGATGGCAACATTAATGCAGAAAAAACGTACATTGAGATTTAAGAGCACCCTAAGCTGTCTTCAGGACGACATCTTTTCCAGGAACATCCATGCATTTTTCAAAAAGACAATGCAAAACCACATGCTGCACACATTACAAAGGCATGCAACTGTAAAGATCTATGTAAAGCAACTTATTTTTGCTCATATGTGAGGAGCAAAGTGCAAACTATTTACCATCCACTTATAAACAAAAATAAGGATTTTGCAGTTGCTAGAAAATGTGTCCTTCCATTAAAACAATTGTGTATTTTTCCCCAACTTTTTGTTACACTGGACACCTGAACTGAGACTGCAAGTCTATTTCTATTACCCTAGGGTTCTATTACTCAAGGCATTGCAAATATTGCTCTTGCCATGATCTTGGCAGGACAGTCACTCATACAGAAAGGAACAACAGCGCTGAAGAGCTGGGCAATAGTAACATTATGGTTTTTGTATCTTACACCAACATCACCATTTAAACAATTAACTCTTTAGTTTGCCTAAAAAATAAACTTTTCCATTCTTAAAACATGGGAGCATGACTAACTTTTCCTGGTTTCTGTCTCTAGTAGGACTGGACCTAAGAACTACTTCTTATTGATTCATTTAACAATTAATTGAATCACTTTCTATGAAGTAAATGTCAGAAACTTGTCTCATTAATATTTAAAGATAATGTGAACGTTTATCTAAGCATATGTTACCAGCAGTGTTACATGAGGTGAGAGTCATGTACTGAACAATCATGTTTTCACTTAGACAAAGACTGTGTCCGAAACTATGTAGTTCCATACTGAACAGTACGCCAAAGCAGTTTGCGAGAAAGGGTAGTGTGTCTGAATACATAGTATTCACTAAACACTAAAGTCCCCGCATGTTGTACTGCATCGACAGCCATTTTTAAGTATGCAAACATAGCACACTATCCTATCCCATGATTCAATTGGAACAGCGGAGGAGTCCAAAGCAGAGGAAGAAAAAACAGCGGACAACATTTAGGTGGTCGTGGCCATACAGCTACTGTTATAAACATAACAGAGTGATTCTTCAGTTAGGAGAAATTTTACATCCATTCATCCATTCATGTTAGAAATACACAAAAAATAGCTTAGATATTAAATATCATTTATTACATCACCAAAAAACGTTTGCACCAAAATCATTATGGTTTCCACTTTTTTTCTAAGTTTTAAACATCTATAGTTTGCTACTTTGGCCTTGTCCCCAACCCAGACTTTAAAACTTCTCTGCTCCAATAAAATTATACAAAGTGAGCAACTCATTAAAAAATCACAATGTGTGTTTTTATAATAGCTTAAAAGACACAGAATGTAATCATTTTATTTATATCTAGCCTACGATTTCTGCAGCAAAGTACTTGAAGGTAACAGTTGTTTATGTTGTAACCATGGAAACAGTGAATGATGGGGAGCACATATTAGCCATGAGAGAAGTGTGACATTGTGATGTCTGGAAATGTGAATAAGATAATCATGTATTTCTCCTGATTACAGAGGATGCTTATTAAGCTTCATTAGCATTTACGAAGTGACAGCAGTATTTTACGTAGGAAAATAAATGTTTACATTATTTATACAGTGGGGAAAGAAAGTATTTAGTCATCCACTGATTGTGCAAGTTCTCCTACTTAGAAAGATGAGAGAGGTCTGTAATTTTCATCATAGGTACACTTCAACTATGAGAGACAAAATGAGGGGAAAAAAATCAGGAAATCACACTGTAGGATTTTTAAAGGATTTAATTGTAAATCTTTGGTTGAAAATAAGTATTTGGTCACCCACAAACAAGCAAGATTTCTGGCTCTCACAGACTTGTAACAACTTCTTTAGGAAGCTCTTCTGTCCTCCACTCGTTACCTGTATTAATGGCACCTGTTTGACCTCGTTGTCTGTATAATATAAACCTGTCCACAGCCTCAAACAGTCAGACTCCAACCTCATCCATGGCCAAGACCAAAGAGCTGTCGAAGGACACCAGGAAGAAAATTGTAGACCTGCACCAGGCTGGGAAGAGTGAATCTACAATAGGCAAGCAGGTTGGTGTGAATAAATCAACTGTGGGAGCAATTGTAAGAAATTATAAGACATACAAGACCACTGATAATCTCCCTTGATCTGGGGCTCCACACAAGATCTCATCCCGTGGTGTCACAATGATCATGAGAACGGTGAGCAAAAATCCCAGAACTACAGGGAGGGGACTGAATGAATATGACCCGCAGAGAGCTGGGACCAAATAATTAACCAAAGGGGACTACCATCCGTAACACACTACCCGAGGAGGGAGTTGAGTCAGCTCCTGCAGCGCCCAGGCGTTGTCCCCCTGCTTAAGCAAGTACATGTCAGGCCGTCTGGAAGTTGACAAGGAGAGGCAATATGGATGATCCAGAAGAGGATTGTGGAAATATCATGTGGTCAGACGAAAAAAAAAAATAGAACTTTTGGTAAAAAACTCAACTCGTCGTGTTTGGAGGAAGAAGAATACTGAGTTGCCTCCCACGAACACCATACCTACTGTTGATGCATGGGGGTGGAAAAACACTCTATTGCTTTGGGGTTTTCTGACAAAGGGGACCGGACGGACTAATCCGTTGTTTTAAGGGAAGAATGAACGGTGAACGGGGCCATTGTATCGTCAGAGTATTTTAAGCCAAAACACCTCCTTCCATCCGTGAGAGCATGAAGATGGAACGTGGCTGGGTCTTTCAGCATGACAATGATCCCAAACACACTGCTCGGGCAACAAAGGATTGGCTCCGTAAAAAGCATTTCAAGGTCCTGGAGTGGCCTAGCCAGTCTCCAGACCTCAACCCCATAGAAAATGTGTGGAGGGAGATGAAAATCCGTGTTGCCCCAAAACATCACTGATCTAGAGGAGATCGGCATGGAGGAATGGGTCAAAATACCAGCTACAGTGTGTGCAAACCTGGTGAAGACTTACAGGAAACGTTTCCTACAATGTGGTTTCCTGGATTTTTTTTTCTCATTTTGTCTCTCATAGTTGAAGTGTACCTGTGATGAAAGTTACAGACCTCTCTCATCTTTCTAAGTAGGAGAACTTGCACAATCAGTGACTGACTAACTACTGTTTTGCCCCACTGTATGTATTTAAAGTGCATCTTAAAGAGACTTTTGACTACCATTACCAAATCCATGACGTTAGCATCTTTTTTTTCTAAAAAAAAAAAGTGTCATTACCACAACACGTCATTAGCAACTTAATTAATATTTAAGTTCTCTATAAGCTTAGCTGTAGCATCAAGTCTTTACTTTAAAGCATACAAACATTATCTTTAAATAATGAAAACAAAATCATTACAAATCACAATTTAAGATGGGGAAAAAGCTACCCAATCAAGGGCACATGTGCCCAAACATAGTGCCCATGCCATGAAGCTACCAGCCTCCTGCTTACTTTAATCCAAAAGAAGATTGTCCTCTATTCCAGTGACAGCTGTACCCTCTGAAATCCCCTGAAAGCCTCTGCCATATCAGGCGTTTTCCTGCAATTTATCGTGTGTAGTTATCCCTGTTGTGACCTTTGTTCAACGTTGAAATAGGAATACACATGACGGCATTACCGAAGAAAGCCCGAGAAGCTTGACTTGATGATATGTCTTGCCACAGTCTGAATGGTTCAGCTTCATCATCTCTGAGAGAAACTGGGACCTTCGGCCTCAGGTTTACAAACCATAGATCAGTATTTCTCCTGTCATGAGTCATGCGAACACTGGTGCAACAGCAGAGAAGAAATGCAGGTGTGTGATTCATCACCTAGCTGTCAGCGCTAGCACCCTGGAACAGTGTCTTCTGACTGAATTCATTCTAATGCCACCCGCTAAGACTGTCTAATGTCACACTAAGTAAGAACGGACGAAACTGCTCCAGTCGTGCGTTGAAACCTAATTGCTGTAGAAATAAGCTGCAGAAACAGTAACTTTTTAAAAATATGGTAGGTAAACGTAAAAGGAAAGAGGAAAAAGAAATGTCTGAATTGCTGCACAGCCAATTTTGGAGGCTGAAGCTAATGGCGTTGTGACAGATGCCCTCAGGCCGTGTGGTCAGTCCACAGAGCTGGAAAAAGGCTCCATCTCCTGTCCAAGCAGTATTACATTCCAGTCCAAATGGAATTTCACTCCATTTCATCATCGTTTTTGTTGGATTATACCAACAGGCTTGTTGTTATCCTCTGTCTCCATGATTTCACTCCATCCTGCATCAAGGTGGCCAAATAACCATGCCCAAAAAGCTTTTACTTCTATGGAATCATTACATAGTTCCTAACAAACACTATACATTTGACATCCTGTGTAATAAGTGCCATGCTGCCTATCTTACACAAAAGTAACCTTTACTGTTCTCTAAATAGATTTCAAAGACTTAAATTTTAATGTCATGCCATCTCTAACCTGCACGTCAATCAGACATTAGGAATTGATGCAAACTGGATTTTCATCCAGTCAGTACATTAGTATGGAGCTCCACAGGTATTTAGCTGTTTATTTATTTACTCATCCACATTCATTATTACAGGCCTCTCTCTATTACATTCAATGCTGTTTCGAGCATCAGGGGAATCGTGCTCATACCTGTACATCTGACAGAATAGAAAGCAACCATAAAGCAGGAAAAGGAAATGGAATAAATACTCAGCAAAGGTCGAGCACCCATTAGTAATACAGGATCGTACCATCAGGGAGTCGTTGAACGCGGTGATGAGTTTAAAATATTTTCAGAGGCTCTTGTGAAGCGCCATATGAGTGATTCGGGGTGATATTGAATGTAACAGACGAATACGCAATAGAAAGACGATATCCTGAAGGCTTAACTCATGCTGCCTCACTTTTCCTCCCTGGGGGACACAGATTGAACATTTCTCCAGAATCAGGCTTCTCTAATGTAATTTCAAATGTGGGAAACCAACCATCGAACACGTTTTCAACCCGGGCTTTACAGGAAGATAAATACTTCCTCCACAACAACAATACTTACATACAGGCAGGACTGAAGCACCTAAAATAAACCTCAGCTTTGTTACCAAGGAAAGTAGACGCAATGCAGTGTGTACCCTTTCTGCAACCTCCCAATCTACACCCCTCCACCCAGGCTTAACTTTATCAACACAGATCAATACAGATCAACACCTACAAAAGTAGCATGTACGTAAGAGCACAACAATGGGTTCCTATTTTTCATAGCTTAAGTCTCTGTGAACCTGTTCAAAAATAATTCACAAATCCTAGAAGCACAAGCTTTCAAAAATGGATAACTCATTTCTAATGTATATAAAACTTTGTAGCTAGACTTGACTGATATTGCTGAAGTTTCCTTGCAAGTCACCATTTGATGTTTTCTAGCCAAATTAGCATGTGCATAGAAAGCAAAATTTCTTTTGTGAATGACGAATATATGGCACCTTCTTCGGTATGCCTAGAAGGGGTAAGATCTCTATGGACCAGCCCCTGTAGTGTAATCACAAGTCTGATTGGTCAGATGTCTCGTCTATTTGTTAACAGACTATTTGTTGTTTGTTAATAGAATTTACATTTACAGCATTTAGCTGTAAATGTAATTGATACAATCTTACATTCCAAGCAATGGTGGGTTAAGGGTATTGCTCAAGGACCCAACAGTGGTTGGCAGCTTGGCAGATGTGGGATTTGAACCCTGGATCTCCTGGTAGAGAGTCCAGTACCTTAATCGATAGGCCACCATGGTCCCAAACCCTTCAAAGCATTTGTTTCAGAGAATCCAAAAATGCATTGATTGGCTGTTGAGGTGACCAGCTGTTTACAGCCACAACGTCTGGAATTAAAAGACAAATTTTTATTACCTATTATAATTTATTATCATTTTTAAGACCTTGGCTGTGAAAATGAATGGACGTTGATTGAACGTTGGTTGAACGGCACATACTGATATAATAAAACAAATATAAAAGTTAGAAAAATGACAAAAAGTAACTGATAAAAGTTTGCATTCATTTCTAATTTTAAAGAGCTCTATGAATTGAAAGCTCCATCTGCTGATCTGCATGCTAAAGGTCTAAATAAAGCCAGCGTACAGTATTAATAATACGGATGTTAACATACAAACAGATAAAAAGTTGACATGTGGCAACAATGAAGGACTCCAGGGAGACGATGATTGTGAGAATGACAATTGTGGCAGCAAAGGAAATGCATATCAAAAAGGAGACAAATGAAAACAAGTGTGAAGCAGTCATACTTGGAGACAAATACAACTCCATATATAAGTCGGTGACCAGAAGGACGCTGCTATTTTAATTTTTTTCCTACATGACGTCTTATAATCTTGTGTGCCGCGCGCCAGGTGCTCGTGCACCCCGCAGATTGAAAACTGACCTAGAGAAGCGTTTTTATCTGACCTCTCAGGCAGTGCAGACTTACAGCTTCAATGTCAGAATGAATTCTTATTATATCGTGGCAAGGAACCTTGCTGAGTTGGTGCTGCGAGTTTCTGGAATGTCACAGAGAGGGTCAATATTTTCAATTAGGTTGTGCTAACAATAGAAAACAAGCCAAACATCGGTGCCAATGGATACAGTGGCTCTTGCTGTGTGTGGCAGGTCTCCAGGTTTGCTAGATGGGATTGATTTAAGCTTTCCTTTACATTACCACATGTGGTGAGGCTAGCACTGCCGGGCCATCTGAGAGCAGGGTTCACATCGACATCTAACCCAGCCTGGCTAGGAGATCGTTTCATTCTCTTAACCCATACAGACCCAGTGTGTGAGATCAGCACCAAGCAACATCACGACTTGCCTGTTAACTAAACATCCTTTTCACTATTTAGTCATGGTCATCCATTTTATTTCCACTTATCAACCCATATATCAATGCATTCACCATCCATCAAACTATCTATCCATCTATTCATCCATCCAATCACCTATTTCTGTTTCATCCAAGAATCCATTCAGCGAACCAGTTATCCCGCCTCTGCCAAGCTGCCACTGTTGCCTTGGACTGTAAAATTGTATAACTGTTAGTCACTCTGGGTAAGAGCGTCTGCTAAATGGCATAAATGTAAATGTAAGGTCATCCTTCTCCCAAACATCAATCCATTTTCATTTGTCAACCCTTACTCTTACACATTTACCATCCATTCACCCATTAATACACAAATCCATCCAAAATCCATCATAACAGGCGTCTGTCCATACATCCATTCATCCGCTTATCTATACAACCAACGAGCCATTCCACCAAATGGGTGCCATGTCCGTCACCAGGACATTACAGATAATTTCACAATATTTCAGTCATCAACCCACCTTCTATCCAGCTGCCTATCCATCTGCCCATTCATACATACATGAAACACGTCAGTCCATCCATTATTATAATCATCCATCCAGACCCAGCATCCATCCAAACATCTATTCATCTAAACATCCATCAATTCATACACCCATTCAATCTCTGTCAAGGCATGCAATGACTAATCCACCTTTCCATCTAAGCATCCATTCACCCATCCATCCACTCATACACTCATTCATTCATCGGTACATCCAACCGAGTATCCAACCAAGCATCCATCCAGTTAGTCATGCTTCTCCAATCCATTTTTTCATTCATCAATCCGTACTCATCCATTTACCATTCATCCAACTGCCTATTCGTCAACCCATTCATGCATACATCCACACATCAGTCTATCCATCCACACACTCATCATTACAATCAACCAAGCATCCAATCATCCAAACAATTCATATATTCATTGAAATCCAGTCTATTCATGCAACAATAAAAAAACTATACTGACGATGCATCCATTCAAACTTTTATCCACCCATATATTTATGCTTTCATTCATACATCCAACTAAGCCCTCATCCAAACATCCGTGCAAATAAAATTCAAATATGCATCCACCGAGCCAAGCATCAATCCAAATCTCCATTAGTCTACCCGATATACGTGTCTCTAAATACAGATTTCTCTGTTCATTAATATAAACATATATTATTAACACGTATTCATGCATTCATCAGTCTATCATCCATTTCATCCCTCCATCCATCTCTCAGCTGTCATGCAGAAAGTTTTATCTTGCCTCTTTCCATTATGATTCTGGGCTGTATATTTTCTGCTTCCGTTATCATAAAACACCCCTGATTCTGAAAAAGTTCTTCCATCGACCTCTTACCTTTTGCATTAGTGATGTACTGCCAATATCCAATGTATGCTTTACTTTTAATTTGCCCTTGCACCACTACTTTTGTATCAATATTTTAAATCCAAGGGGCTTTGATCAATACGTTCTTAGGCAATACCACAGGCAAGATGAAACTTTGATCAGCTTGTCTAAATAATATGTGCGTGCACAAAGAGCACAAATTTACTGCTAGAAGCAAAAGCATAATTGGCTGTACACTCAGGAAAATTGGCCAGGCTTATTATCATGAAATCTCCCTGAAAGAAAGCATATCTATATTTATCATTGAAAATATAGGATTGACGGCTGATGCATTGTGATTACAGTCCTTGTGAGAACAGGACAGGCCAGAGAATAGAAGATGCCTCCGGCACAGAATAGTACATGCCAGCTTTGGACAGTTTTTTTTTCTCATTTTGTTTTTACTTTTCTCTTAGTTATGATAGGTCTCAAACAGACAGTCATTGTAATATCATTTGCCTCCCTAGATTCATTAGAGGTGACATAAATTTGTTTGAAACTTACTTGCAAGAACTGGACGTAATAATACCAGTACAATTCTCTTGATTGATGTCTTCAGGCTTGACAAGCAGCATTTTCACAGGGAGTCGGTCCATTGAAGAGCATCACATGCTCACCCACTCATTCACAGCTACTCACGTCTAGGGGCCTATTAGAGTAGACGTTCCAACAAACGCCATTTCAGTTCCAAAACATTTTTGGAAGGCTCCGATTAGGACTGTGAGTGTGTGGAGAATACCCACATGGAGAACATGCGACAGAGACAGTAATCAGAGATGAAGATCAAACTATCTGAGGCTAAACTCTCAGATTTCATAAAAGCCTTAAAATCTTAAAATCTGATAAAAGATGTCAGTGTGCACTCCTCATTCCCTTCTTTCTGCTCCTGATCAAAGTACCTTTCCCTCCAGAGTCATCTTCCAGACTTAAACATTTTGTGTATCTGTATTTTGGGTCATAACACTAGGCTAAATTCGATTATTTGTTTTCAAAATATTACCATATTTAAATGTGGTCGACCCTTTAAAGCCACTATGCAAGTGATATGATGAGTAGCTAGCCCTGCACTGCACTACTTTAGGAAAATATACACACCGGCTACTTTATTAGGTACACCTTGGTAGTACCGGGTTGGACACACTTTTGCCTTCAAAACGTCCTTAATTCTTTATAGTATAAATTCAATTTTTAAGACCTTATTCCTTCATATCCATGTGTCCATCAATCCATCCACTATTCCATCTTTCCATCCATCCACTACGCAATCCTTCCACCCATCTGCCCACTATTTCTCCATATCACTGTATCGATCCATACACCTACTAATCATCCATCCATTATTACATCCATCAATCCAACCACTATTTCTCCATATCTCTTTTTCCAACCTTCCATCCATTGTTCCATCACTCCTTCCATCTACTATTAATCCATCAATTTCTCTGCTATTCCTCCATATTACTATACTTTCACCATACTATTTATCCATACTATCCATCCATCCACTAATCTATCCATCCATCCATCGTTCATCCATCCATTCACTAGTACGTCCATAAAGCCATCCACTTTTTCTCCCTGCATCCATTCCTATATCTATTCCATCTTCCCATCCACCAATTACTCCATCCATTCATCCTCCTACTGTTCCTCCATATCCGTGTGTCCATCCATTTCCACTGACCCATTGCGCTATCCATCCAGCCACACTTCCACCCTTCCATCCATCCATTATTACATCCATTGATCCTGCCAATATTTCTTCACATTTTTTATCCAGCAATCCATCGACTGTTCCATCTTTCCATCCATGCATTATTAATCAATTAATCAATTCACTTTTCCTCCATATCCCTGTGTCCATCCATCCATCCATCAATTATTTAATCTTTCCTTCCACTCACTAGTCTTTCCATCCAGCCATCCATCCAGCCATCCATCAACTATTACATCCATGAATCCATCCACTTTTTCTTCATACCCCTATATCCATCCACCAACTATTTCATCTTCCCATCCCCCCATCCATCCATCCATCATCTACCCATTTTTCCTCCAAATCCCTGTATCCATCTTTCCATCCATCCATCCATCCACTCTTCCACCCTTCCATTATTAGATCCATCAATCCAGCCAATATTTCTTCACATTTATTTAACCAGCCATCCATCCCCTGTTCCATATTTCCATCCATCCATCCATCCATTCATCCACCTGCTATTACTCAATATTCCTGTATCCTGCCACCCATTCATTCACTGTTCCATCTTCCCAGCCACCCATTTTTCATTCTATCCATCCACCCTCTATTTGTCCATATTCCTGTATCCATCTACCCATCCATCAACTATTGACCCTTATTCCTCCATATCCCTGTAGCCATTCATCCCTCAATCCATCCACTGTTCCATCTTTCCATCCACTAAGTACACTTTTCATCCAGTCACCTAGTATTTTACCCACCCATTCATTCACTTAAGGGTTAAGAGCCTTGCTAAGGGGTCCAAAAAAGACTTGGAAAAGCTGGGATTTGAACATGGAGACTCGTAGCCCAGAAACTATTCAAAGTGCTGCATTATTTGTTGTGTCTCTGGCACATGAAGAAATCTGGTCCATCTCATAATGTTTATGACTTGATGATATGACCTATATATTTGATGACAGTTTACACACAATGATAAACATTTATTACAGTTATGCTAGCATTTGATGCTCTTTATATGAGCGAGCAACCTGCTTAACACCATGGTTATTCAATTCTTTTAGGAACAGCCATTTGGCTATTGTATTTAATCACGTCATCTCTAGGGGTTTTCCAAAATTGATTCATTTTCGTTTTTTTGATTGAGAAGCCTGCCAGTGCTTATCATTATTTTTAAGGCTTAATTTTTGCTTTTTAAGTATGGTCATTCAAAGATGAAAAATACTAATAAAAAAAGAAAATAGTTCGGGATTAATAAATGAAAGTAAATGGTTAATATTGTTTTGCTTATGTTCCGATATTTATTCATGAGATTGGTGCGAGTTCCATCAGGGATCGTGTTTGATTTATTCTCTCACTGTAATGCAGCTCTTGTGGAATACTTTGAATGATTGAGGCTGCTGCTGAGATGACCTGTTTTTCAACACTGACTCTGAAACAAATGAGTCATTCTCCTCTAGCGTGTACCCAAGTCCCCCTGCACACACACACATACACCGTTATTAAAAATGTCACGTGCTGTCTGAAAATGACAGAGACTGAAGGCTATTTGTTATTATTTTGACAGTCAATATAACATCACACGCATTGCCATGGAGAAGGATTTAGAATCGATATCCAGTACCATTTGTTGCCGTCCTACATTAGTCTGGACAAAGACGTGTTTTCTGAGATGGAGTCATAGTCCCTATGCAGACCTGAGCTGTCTGGTGTATTTACAGTGAAAGTACAAAGGATGGAAGAAAGTTATATAGGTAATATGATATATTGGATTTGTGATCAAATAGATTCAAAACACGCCTGTCAGACAGAGCATGAACACAGTGTCAAAACAAACTGAATTTCCATAATTTACACCTTATTTACATATGGCGGACAGATAAAAAATAATGTTTTTGTCACAGTCTGATTTCTTGTAGTACCTCTCAAGACAGAGCACTGCTTAATCTACTATATACACAACTATGTGTGTTTTTGTTTTGGGATGAAATATGGGCACCCTGTAGCTACCAGATGTAATAACTGCATTATTATATGATGTATTACATTTCACATAAGTCACAAACCCTGCAGTTCTTGTACTGAAGTGTTTATTACTGAAGTCCAGAGAGGCCATCAGTTATTATTCCATTTCTTTTATCCATTCTCTGTTGTCTCATCATCACATCCTGTTTTTCTTGTGATCTCTAAGAAACAAGTGGTTTTTTTATCCAGACTTTCTTCCCATTTGACCTTTGCTAGTACTAGGTTGGATCTCCTTTTGCCTTCAGAAGTACCTTAATTCTTTCTGGCATAGATTCAACAAGGTCCTGGAAACATTTCTCAGAGATTTTGGTCCATAATAACACGATAGCATCACGCAGTTGCTGCTGACTGTTGGCTGTTCATCCATGATGTGAATCTCCTGTTCCACAACATCCCAAAGGTGCTCTGTTGGATTGAGATCCAGGTCGAGGTTGAGTACAGTGAACTCATTGTCATGTTCAAGAAACTGTTTGAGATGATTAGAACTTTGTGACATGACACATTGTCCTGCTGGATGTTGCCATCAGATGTTACACTGTGGTCATAAAGAGATGACATCGTCAACAGCAATACTCAGGTAGGTGCAGGTGACAGGTGTACCAAATAAAGTGACTGATGAGTGTAAATGATTGCGGTTGTCCATGGGTGCTGGCATGGTGACATGGTGGTTAGGACAACCAATTTAGTCATACCCAATTCGCCAGTCACACTGAAAACCCCCACACTTGCAGAGGAGGGCCAAAGAGGGGAACATACCTAAACTCTTGCCCTACATTCTATATATAATATTTACACACACACACACACACACACACACACACACACACACACACACACACACACACACACACACAAATACAGAGCCACTCCTTCGTTGCCTGAGCGGTGTGTTTGGGATCATTGTCATGCTGGAAGACCCAGCCACGTTCCATCTTCAATGCTCTCACTGATGGAAGGAGGTTTTGGCTTAAAATCTGACGATACATGGCCCCGTTCATTCTTCCCTTAACACGGATCAGTCGTCTGTTCCCTCTGCAGAAAAAACAGCCTCGAAAGCATGATGTTTCCACCCCCATGCTTCACAGTAGGTATGGTGGGGTTCTTGGGATGCAAACTCAGCATTCTTCTTCCTCCAAACACGAAGAGTTGAGTTTTTACCCAAAACGTTCTATTTGGTTTCATCTGACCACATGATATTCTCCCAGCCCTCTTCTGGATATCCATATGCTCTCTGGAAAACTTCAGACGGGACTGGACATGTACTGGCTTAAGCAGGGGGGCACGCCTGGCACTGCAGGATCTGAGTCCCTTTCGGCGTAGTGTGTTACTGATGGTACCCTTCGTTACTTTGGTCCCAGCTCTCTGCAGGTCATTCATCAGGTTCCTCCGTGTAGTTCTGGGATTTTTGCTCACTGTTCTCATGATCATTTTGACCCCACAGGATGAGATATTTTCCACGAGGGAGATTATCAATGGTCTTGTATGTTTTACAATTGCTCCGACAGTTGATTTATTCACACCGACCTCCTTGCCTATTGTAGATTCACTCTTCCCAACCTGGTGGAGGTTTGCATTTTTCTTCCTGGTGTTCTTTGACAGCTCTTTGGTCTTGGCCATGGTTGAGTTTGGAGTCTCACTGTTTGAGGCTGTGGACCAGTGTCTTTTATACAGATAATGAGGTCAAACAGATGCCATTAATATAGGTAACGAGTGGAGGACAGAAGAGCTTCCTAAAGAAGAAGTTACAGGTCTGTGAGAGCCAGAAATCATGCTTGTTTGTGGGTGACCAAATACTTATTTTCCACCATGATTTACAATAAAATTCTTTAAAAATCCTAAAATGTGATTTCCTGGATTTTTTTTCCATTTTGTCTCTCATAGTTGCAGTGTACCTACTGTGTGATGAAAGTTACAGACTTCTCTCATTTTTCTAAGTAGGGATTACTTGCATAATCAGTGACTGACTAAATACTTTTTTGCCCCACTGTACATATATAGCCAGTAGAGGAACCCCAATCCAGCCTTCAATAAATCAGACACAACTGTGTTCTTTGATTGATGGTGTACCAGCAGTTGTGCAGTGGTTAAAGTGCTTGTAATCAAAGGGTAATTAAAAGATTGTGTGAGTTAAAAAGCCAAGTTACCTAGTTTGGTGCTTGGGTAAGGCCTTTAACCCTTTGCTTCTCAGCTTCAAACTGTAAGCTGCTCTGGATAAGCTGTTAAATGCACCTGTGAAATGCTCTAAATCTATCTTACACTACAGCACCATCCAACTGCTCTACATTAAGCACTCCCCCTTAAAATTATGATATAGGGATAGATGACATTTAAGTGACTGTTTGATAACAAGACAAAAACTGCTCCATAATCTTTGGTTTGGCTAATTACTGACCAGTCATTGCATCAATGAGGAATTAAAAACCCAGAGGGCCAGTTTAATGTAATAAAGCCATCCATGTAGGTGTAGGAGGGTTTAGCATGCAGCTAGATAAGCAAGGTTAAGCAATGTTACGAAAAGAATAACTGTGAACATGTCATGTAATTTTGCAGTGTGATATCAGATATTAATGCAAAAGTTTAGTCAAGTAAACATTAGCATTAGCGTCTTTGCTACCCAGCAAGGAATTGCTATGGCACAACAAACATTCTTCTAAATACAAATGTTTTTTTTAATTATTATATTATAAGCATTATTTTATATAATGTAATTAATATACAAGTTGCATCATTTTCATCTGTTTGTTTAAAAACAGTTTTTTGTCTCACCCAAGTTCCATGTTAAATGTAAAAGCTAATCCTGGGTAACAGCTAACATGCAACTTTTTACTTTTTACTAGACACTTTCTTTTATACAGGTAGTTGTTTTTTCATTGTAATTAAAATTGTTTGCTTTCCATTGAACAACTTTTTTACTAGACACTTTCTTTTATACAGGTAGTTGTTTTTTCATTGTAATTAAAATTGTTATGCTTTCCATTGAACAAGTTTTAGTACTGGAGGATAGGCATAAATGCAGATTGCTCATTTCTAATTGTAATAATTATGAACTAACAGCAGTTCAGTTTGTGTAATTTGTTATATGATGAGCTGTGACCAATAATTTCAAGGCATTTTCATAACACATAAAAAGAGCAGTTTCCAATTTCCTGGACTATGCTTTTCATTCCTAATAATTAGTATTCTGCTTCTGTGTAGCTAAATATGACAAACTGCTTTCATGCACCTATCTATTCAGATTCATTTTGAAGGGAATAGTAGAGTTTTTTAATCTATTTCATTTCTGTGTGGGAAAGAAATCACTCACAATGTAAAGGTTTCCGAAAGGAATTAAAAACCTTGACTGCTTTGGCATGCTTTTGTCCACTAATATGGCACTAAGATGAATAGGAGAAGATTTTATTCCTGCCATACAGCTAACTTTTACATCTCTATTTAACATTATAACCCTAAACTTCAAACAAAAACATTCTGATCAATTATTAACATGTTCAAAGTCTACTTTGCACTTGGTGTTTTATTTAAGTAATATTACTTAAACCCCAATATGGAACAATTTAATGCAGTGCTGTACTGTACAATTCAGTCATTCTTTGTATCTTTTAAAAACCTTGAAACACTCGGTGTTTACTGCTGCTGCTGTTGTAGCCCATCTACATCAAGGTTTCAACATTTTGTGCTTTCAGCAATGCTCTTTTGCATACCTCAGTGGTAAAAGGTGATTATTTCAGTTAGTGTTGCCTTTCTATTGCATCAATAAATGCACCGAATTGCTGCAGTGTGATTGGCTGAGTAGATATTTGCCCTAACAAGCAATTGAACAGGTGTACCTAATAAAGTGTAAATGATTAAGGTTTTTCATGCGTCATAAACTACGTGTCTCTGTATTATAAATCTGCTCAGGTACAGTCACCTTCTAGATATGTCAGGCTAACTAGCTCATCCCTGACATCAATTGCAGTAGTTCTGGTTACTTCAGAATAAAACCAGCTGTTCCTTGAAGTTTCCACTACTAGTGGAAAAAATGCTTTCAAAAGGGCTGCGGGATAAAGTTGTGGAAAGGCTGTTTTTCTTCAGCAGAAAAGGGGCAAGTGGTCATCGTTGGAGGGAAAACGGATGCTGTAAAGTACACCCAAATTCTTGAGGGATACCTGTGGCCTGCGGCAAGACAACTGATGATGGGCAGATGGTTCACCTTCTAGTGTTACAATGACCCTAAACACATTGCCAAAAAAAGTAAAAAAAAAACAACTGCAGCAGCTTCAGGATAGAAAGGTAAATGTCCTTGAGTGACCAAATCACAAGCCTGATTTAAATCTGTGGATGAACTTGAAGATAGCAGTTCGCCACCACTCATATTTGACCAATTATATTCTCTTTGACCAAAAATATTCTCCAATCTAGGTGTACAAAGCTGGAAGAAATATATTAAAGCAAACAAATGCTCCACAAAGTGTTAAATCAGGGACCTATTCACTTTTCTAACCTTATTCTTTTAGTTTTCTGTTGCCTTTTTTTCTAAACTTTTTAAGGCAAGTAAATAAAGCTGGAAAATATTTTTTAAAATGGGTTTTTATTTCAGGCAAAAAAAGTAAGTATTTCAAAGAGATATGATGGTTTTCTCTTCTCTTTCTATTTTTATAGACTGTACTGTGCATTACTGACATATTACTCCTTTCATGTTAGATAATTATCTGTAAAGTAACAAATTGATCTGTCAGTAATATTAGATTGCTTTTAAACGTTGAGACACTAAAGGAGACAGTTTTCAAAGCCCAGTGGAACCTCAGAATTTGACGCCTCTTCACTCAAACAATTCAAACATCGGACTGTCTGTTTGGTTGTATTTTGCCCCCAAATTTCGAACATGGGCACCCTAATTAAAACACTCAATGGTGCAATCTTCCAAAGTCGGTGGCGATAATGCACCAACAAGGTAGGCCAATCGCCATAAAACATATAAAAAAGAGGAAGGACTAGGGCAAGGTCGTACGCATATTATGTATATTATATTATATTATTTTATTGTTAGTATTACATTATGCATATGTATATAATATCAGTCTACAGCTGCAATTTCAGACAAATAATTTCAATTATTTCACGTATTTATTGATTATTATTATTGTATTACATTCCTTTGCGTAACTCATACTCTTAATCATTGATTACATACAGATATTGTCACGCCCACTGATGGCTCGACCGCTCGTGCTCGCACGCTCCCACGCTCCGCCTCTCCGGTCTACTGATCCTCACACCTGTGCGTGGTTACCTGCCTCATTATAAGCAGCGTGCGAAGCTCAGCACGCCGCTTCTCTACGAGGTTCCAAGCCTGTCTAGCTCTCCCAGTCTTTGCTACTGAGTTACAGCCTTGAATAAAAGTTACCTGTCGTCAAAACCACTAGCTCGCGTTTGTCTCCTGCATTCCAACCGCTCTCGTCACAGTTAGAGAAGCCGATTATGGAGACAGCGGTTGGTGGATCTGACCTCGATCCTGCTCAGAGTATGGAACAACGGTTGGCAGACCTCCGGAGTCAGCTGGAGGAAGTGGCCCACGCTGTCATGGTACTCGCCGACAATCAACGCACGCTGGGTTCTCTGGTTCCCACGGTAGACGAGTTGTCTCGGCGGATGTCGCAGCTGACAGCACCCCCAGCTCCTGCGGCCCTGCCTGAAACGGTTCCGCTTCCTCGCAGCCCTCCGCATGCCGCACCCTCAACCTACAAAGTCGCCCTTCCAGATAAGTACGATGGCGATCCTGATCGGTGTGAGGGTTTCCTGGTACAATGTGAACTGTACTTCGCGTACTCCCCACCGGGCTCGGATGAGGCTCGGATAGCCCTGGTGATTTCTCTGCTCTCACACCGTGCACTGGATTGGGCCACCGCGGTCTGGGCCCAGCAAGGGGTAGTGGTGAAGGACTACACCCTCTTCAAATCGGCATTCAGAGCAGTGTTCCATCATCCCCGCGAGGGTCGCTCGGCGAGCGAGCTGCTGCTGAGTTTACACCAGGGACGTCGCTCCGCGGCGGAATACGCTCTCCACTTCCGCACCCTAGCGGCTCAAAGTGGGTGGAACACTCCAGCACTAATCGCAGCGTTCCATCAGGGTCTGCGTCCTGGCCTCAGGAAGAAATTGGTGGGTCGGGACCTTGACCTTCCCCTGGACGACCTCATCACACTGGCCATTCGTCTGGATCAGCTCTTGGACACCAGGCCTCCGGCTGTTCCACGCTCTTCCGTTCTGCGCACGGCTCGGGAGGCTTCACCACCCCACGGAGGACATAGAGGTTGCCGACGCGCATCTCTCACCGGCCGAACGCCGCCGCCGCTTCCAGCAGGGACTCTGTTGCTACTGCGGCTCTGACAGTCATCGCCGTCCCAGCTGCGATCTCGCTCCACCCCCCAGGCCTTCCATTGAGCGTGCCCAGGCCAAGGCACGCTAAACCCGGGTGAGTTCAATTGATGTCAGTTCGTCCTTTACGCTGTCTGTCCAGTTGTGCCTTGCTGATACCGATCTCTCGTTGACAGCCATGATAGACTCCGGAGCTCAGCAGAACTTCATCGCTGAACACCTCGTCAACAAGTGGAAGATCCCCTGTGTTCCCCTTCCCGCAGAGCGTCGGATCATCACAGCGGACGGTAAACCTTTGGGCACTGGACGTCTCTCTCGTGTCACGGTCCCGCTACGCCTTCGCACAAGCGCCACCCATGAAGAGTCCATCAAGCTGTTTCCTGTGGCCTCTCTGGCCCATCACCTCATTCTCGGCCTCCCCTGGCTCCGTCTGCACGATCCTCTCATCTCCTGGTCCGCTCGGGAGATTCTCCGATGGTCCCCTGAATGTCAGCTCCGCTGTCTACGCAACCCAGTACTCCAGGTCAGCTCGCTCCCTGTTTTTGATCACCCACCGCTTCCTAGCAATGTGCCTCGGGAGTATTGGGATTTGGCACCGGTGTTCGGAGAGGGCGTTCCGGCGCATCTCTCACCTCATTGCAGTTATGATCGACCTGCTACCCAACGCACTGCTACCTAAAGCACGTCTGTATCCGCTTTCGCCAGCGGAGGAAAAGGCTATGCAGGACTACATCACGGAATACCTGGCCCTGGGATTTATCCGTTCGTCCACCTCTCCGGTAGCAGCGGGCTTCTTCTTCGTCCCCAAGAAGGACTCGGGCTTGCGTCCCACCATCGACTACCGCCAGCTCAACCTCATCACGCGCAAGTATGCTTACCCGCTCCCGCTGGTTCCGTCAGCGCTTGAACTCCTCCACAAAGCCCAGTGGTTTACCAAGTTGGACCTCCGAAACGCGTACAATCTCATTCGAGTGAGAGAAGGGGACGAGTGGAAGATGGCGTTCAGCACCAGCTCGGGTCATTACGAATATTTGGTTATGCCGTTCGGGCTGGCCAACGCACCAGCAGTCTTCCAGGCGTTT
This sequence comes from Ancistrus triradiatus, assembly GCA_025084515.1. Lineage (NCBI taxonomy): Eukaryota > Metazoa > Chordata > Actinopteri > Siluriformes > Loricariidae > Ancistrus > Ancistrus triradiatus. The sequence goes on from JAJAGP010002751.1 coordinate 72,823, forward strand.
GTGAACGACGTGCTTCGGGATATGTTGGGACGATTCGTGCTAGTGTATTTGGATGACATCCTGGTTTTTTCCTCGGACTTCGACACCCACACTGCCCACGTTCGCAAGGTCCTGGATCGGCTGCACTCCCATCATCTGAGGATCAAAGCCGAAAAGTGTGAGTTCCATATGCAGTCCGTCCGCTACCTGGGCTATGTCATCTCCCCGGCTGGCATAGCCATGGATGATAACAAAGTCTCCGCTGTCCTCTCCTGGCCCACACCCAAAGGGATCAAAGACCTGCAGCGCTTCCTGGGCTTTGCGAACTTCTATAGACGCTTCATCCGACACTTCAGTCGTCTGACAGCCCCCCTCACGTCGCTTCTGCGGGGTGCCCCTGGCGTCCTCCGATGGTCCCCTGAGGCTGAACAAGCATTCGTTGCACTCAAGACCGCCTTCTCTCGGGCCCCGGTGCTGGGTCACCCTGACTTGAACCTTCCGTTTGTTCTGGAGGTGGACGCTTCGTTGGTAGGTGTGGGGGCCGTTTTATCGCAACGCTTGGGCGACCCCCCTAAGCTCCATCCTATCGCCTACTACTCACACAAACTGTCGCCGGCGGAACGCAATTACGATGTGGGGGATCGCGAACTACTGGCCATAAAACTGGCACTGGAAGAATGGAGGCACTGGCTGGAGGGCGCCAAGCATCCGTTTTCAGTCCTCACCGACCACAATAACCTGGAATATCTACGATCTGCGAAGCGTCTGAATGCTCGCCAAGCTCGTTGGTCTCTGTTTTTTGCTCGCTTTGCGTTCACCATCACGTACCGGCCTGGGTCCAAAAGCACCAAAGCAGACGCACTCTCTCGCAGCCTGGACCCCGCTGCGGACAGAACTGAGGACCCCGAGCCCATCCTTCCAGCTTCGTGCGTCCTTGGTGCGGTTCGATGGGACTTTGAGCGTGAATCGGACACACGCCTTGCCCGATCACGCATCCCTAGGGCATGTCCGGTGGGTAAAAATTACGTTCCACCCGGTCTGCGCGACCGCCTCATAACATGGGCTCATGTCTCCCTTTGTTCAGGCCATCCAGGAGAGACGCGGACTCATCAACTCCTCCCGGCCAGGTATTGGTGGAATGGAATGCGTAAAGACATTCATCGGTTTGTGTCGTCTTGCAGTGTGTGTGCGCAAAGCAAGACACCGCGCACTCTACCATCAGGCCTTCTGCATCCCTTGCCGGTGCCCCAGTGTCCCTGGTCCCATGTGGCTGTGGATTTCGTGACGGACCTCCCGCTCTCCAGCGGACACACCGCCATCCTTTCGATTGTGGACCGCTTTTCCAAGGCGGTGCGCTTCGTCCCATTTTCCAAGATCCCTTCGGCCCTGCAGACGGCGGAAAGTCTCTTCAACAACGTCTTCCGCTTCTTTGGCATCCCGGAGGACATCTTTTCAGATCGGGGTCCGCAATTCACCTCGGCGGTCTGGAAGGTGTTCATGGAGAAGCTGGGTACCTCAGTGAGTCTTTCGTCGGGGTACCATCCGGAATCCAATGGGCAATGCGAGCGCACCAACCAAGAGCTGAAAAAATTCCTGCGCGCGTATTGCGCACACAACCCCGCCGACTGGAGTCAGTTCCTCCCTTGGGCAGAGATAGCCCAGAACTCCCTCAGGCATTCGGCCACGGGCCTCACACCTTTTCAGTGCGTTCTAGGCTATCAACCCCCCTTCGTCCCGTGGGACACCACTGCCTCCGACGCACCGGGAGTAGACGACTGGTTTCGCCGCAGCGAAGACGTATGGACCCAGGTACACCAGCGCATCGAACGTACTATACAACGGTACCAAAGACATGCGGACCGGTGCCGGCGTCCTGCTCCCACGTTCCGTCCAGGGGATCGGGTGTGGCTTTCGACACGAGGCCTTCGACACACTCAGGGAAGTACCCAATTTTCACCATGGTTTTCAGGGCCCTATAAAGTGCTCAAACAGATTAATGATGTAACTTACCGTTTGGATCTACCTCCTCATCTCAGGGTCTGCCCGACATTCCATGTCTCCCTCCTCAAGCCGTGGATCCCGGGGCCGCTGGACAATGAGCAGCCACTGGACCAGTCCCCGCCGTCCGGGCTGGAGGCTCCTGCCACCTTTGCGGTCCGGCGTCTCTTGGATTCACGGCGGAGGGCGGCAGGTCTGCAATACCTAGTGGACTGGGAGGGCTACGGCCCAGAAGAGCGCTGTTGGGTCGATGCGAAGGATGTCCTGGACCCCCTCCTTGTCCAGGAGTTTCATGCGCTCCGCTTCGGGACCCCTGTCCTCCGGTTCCTCCGGGGCCCCCGGCTCCACGGGTCCTTCGATGGGGGGTACTGTCACGCCCACAGATGGATCGACCGCTCGTGCTCGCACGCTCCCACGCTCCGCCTCTCCGGTCTACTGATCCTCACACCTGTGCGTGGTTACCTGCCTCATTATAAGCAGCGTGCGAAGCTCAGCACGCCGCTTCTCTACGAGGTTCCAAGCCTGTCTAGCTCTCCCAGTCTTTGCTACTGAGTTACAGCCTTGAATAAAAGTTACCTGTCGTCAAAACCACTAGCTCGCGTTTATCTCCTGCATTCCAACCGCTCTCGTCACAGATATAGGCGTAAGAAATCATTAATCCTGGGTGATCCTTAGGGTGAAATTTCATTCTGACTTTGGTCAAATTGGAACTTAATTGGAAACAATTAAGGTCAAATTCAGAGGTTTCACTGCAGCATCTATTAACTAACTTGGTTCATTTTTACGTAAAAATGCAGTAGTGCAAGCATTTCCCATGATTGTATTTACTAAACAAATGAATACTTTTGTTCTATCTTAATTTAAAAGTTGCTTGCAGGTGTTGAAAATATTCTTTATGCCAATCCTATTTCTCTAACTTGAAAAAATAATAAAAATTGGTCACACATGGCATCCAGATCACGGCCATGCATCAGTAAGCTATAGTCAGCATATCGGAGCTAGACTGATACTGGCAGGACGTACTGAAAGGTTCTGAAGAACGCATAGCAAACAGTCGCCTGAAGCAGGCAGCTCTGCTTTACAGACTCTGAAGCAAATGTTCATCTGCCACCCAGGTCCAGTCAGCAGAGTTTAATGAGCCGTATTGCATTAAACCACTCCACTCGAGTGTTCCCCTTGAAATCAGTCTTATTATAAAAGAAAATTTATCTTCTTTGGTCTCTCTGTGTTCTGGCTGTAATTATTTCAAATTATTACACAAGAAGAAAATGCTTGAAGCTGAGGAGCATCCGTTCAACAAATCAGATATTTATGTTAATTAAATGTTCTGATGGATATATAAAACTGTTGGGCTTTCTTTTGTACTTGTTCAATCCCTGTTTTCCATCCGTATGAGTACACATTTTATGGAGTGTCTATTTGTACACAACAATATTAGCCTTGGCTATATGCACCCATAAAAACAAATAACAGAAGGGTAACACCGTGGTTTGCCAAATGCAAATATCTCTGGGTCAAACATTAGCCTTTGTCTTTAGTTCTTCACCACAGACTAATGCTTGACATAAAACACTGCTCTTATTTACACTATTTAACCTTTTCCAATAGCTAAGCTTATCAGCTTCCAAGACAAAGCACTGAACTGTTTACCACAGATAATGCTAACACTTAGTAGCTTATTAATTGTCAGTAGCTAGCCAAGTTCTTTAAACAGCTGATTGCTGTAATAAGCATAATATTATGCATGTAAAATAGGTAGTCATGTTTGCCTGCAAGCTAGTATGTTGTGCACTACAAATTGGTATTCATGTATTAGCGCTAACCCATGTTAGCATATGATAGCAGGAGGATATACTTCTGATTTAACCCATTTAATACCAAATAATTTCCTTGCCAGGTTTACGCTCTTACCCAGGGTGACTTGAGGCAGTATTATAATTAAAGCAATTGTGCGTTACAGGTCTCGCGCAAGAACCCAACAGTGGCAGCTTGGCGGAGGTGGGATATGAACCCTAAACTTCCTGCTCCACAGTCCAGTGTCTTAACCGCTAAGCCACCATAGTAAAAATATTTGTGAGTATATTTATTTTAAGGATTGTCTATTTATACCCAACAACACTGGCCAAGCTATTAGCCTTAACACAAACAGACTGTCAGGATGATGTAGCATTTGGGCTGCTTTCTGTGCTCTTCATCCTGTATAGTTCTCCTCTGACCCTTTTCTCCTTCCACAGTCAAATGCTCAATTACAGCAAGCTAACACACCACCACATCAGTGTCACTGCAGTGCTGAGTATGATCCACCACCCAAATAGTACCTGATCTGTGCTGGTTCTTTTGGGGTCCTGACCATTAGAGAACAGAGTAAAGGAGACGAACAGAGTATGTAGAGAAACAGATGGACTACAGTCTGTAATTATAGAACTACAAAGTGCATCTATATGGTAAGTGGAACTGATAAAATGGACAATGAGTGTAGAAACAAACAGGTGTGCTTAATAAAGTGGTCAAATGTAAGTAGACGCTTACATTAAATGTCCCTGTTAGGAATTGGTGTGAATGAAACAACTGATCCTACTAAATTTAAATGGTGTTCACATATAATGGCCAGTGTAGTGTAACTTGAATCTGTACATACAGCGAGATGGTCCTGGGTTCGATCCCAGGTGGAGCAGGCTAGGACCTTTCTGTGTGGAGTCTGCATGCCCTCCCCATGTCCACGTGGTTTACTCCGGGTGCTCTGGTTTCCTCCCACATTCCAAAGACATGCTTTAGGTTAATTGGTTGCTCTAAAATATGGTGCATTAGAGTATCGATGTAACCTTGTTCCTGTCGTGAATAGCCATCGATGCTGATGGGACGTTAGATAAACCACACAAATAAACAAACCCACAAACAAGTATAAAAAACAACACGCAGCAATTGGTTAATAAAGTGGCAGCTTAAAAGAGAAAATCACACACTTAGGCTTTGCAGAAAGGTGCAGATACTAGAACCCACTGAAGGTCTCCAGAGACCACCAAGTGGCTTCTTATGACCTAAGTTTAAGAAAAGCACAGCAGTGTTACTCAAGTAGCAGCCTAATTGACTAGTAGAGCTGACACAACATTTACATAATTGTAGTTAAAACAAGTGGTGCAAAGCTTGCACTCTGCAGAACTTAATAAAGCAGTGTAAAACTCCTTAATTTCAGCCTAACATCATGGCATTCATTAGGGTGAATCATGACAGCAATGTTACTTTTATTTTTCTCCAAAACTTTTTTAGCTCTAGATTGTCACTAGGTGTTTGTAAAGGTCCTCTTTTCATCATTGAAGAGCATTTAAATGTTTTGCTAGAAAATTGCACTGGGCTGACTAAAATAAAAAATCTTGTGAAGACCTTCAAACTTTTCACTCTGGTTTAATAGCTCACAAATGTATCTATGAAATATTCACATAACTAATGTTTTTTTTACTTAAACTCTTAAGGCTGTATAACAATTAGAATTTATTTTGAAATAGGGTGGCACAGTGTTAAGCACTGTCTCCTCACGGCGCCAGCATCCCCGGTTCGATCCCAACCTCGGACTTTGCCTGTGGCGTCTGTGTGGTTTTAGTCTGGGTGCCCTGGTTTTCTTCCACAGTTCAAAGCCATGCATTAGGTGAACTGATTACAGTAAAATGGCCCGATCTGAGTATGTATGAGTAGTTTTGAAGCAACCTTGTGTTTGTCATTGATGCTGAAAGTGACGCTAAATAAATAAACAAGAAAAACTAATAAAAATGTTAATGAAACGAAATGAAGAAGCATCATATGAGATGTCGACTGCATTTATTAAATCAATTTTATCCACAATAATGTTGCCAGATAACACCTTATAAATCAATACTAAAAAAACACGGTTTTACAACCTGTTAGAGAAAGACCTTTAAACTTTTTAATTTAAGTACATTTATGAACATGTACTTTATTATTCAGAAATAAAAAGGGATTCTTTTCACTTGGTTATTTAAGATATGATGAAGCATTTTATTTACAATTTGAAACCTGTCTGTAGTAACTTATTGACACAAGAGTTATGGTAAAAGCATTAAACTATACATTGCCATGGCCTTGCAGATTCTGCTTCCCACAATCTCATGAAACTGAATGTAAATGGAAAAGTGTTTTTTCTTTTTCTGGGTTAAAAAAACATCAAGCTTTAAACTTCAATCTTGTCTGCAATGGAATTTTAATAGCGCATAAATATTTATCTTAAATATTTCAAATCTTTAATTTATTAACCTAAGATGGACTTCTGCATATCAGCTGAAACCCAGTCATGAGGAGTCAGTGTAAATCAATTGTGTGCATGTTTTCGTCATTGTGTTATTTCATACCTAATGAATTTTGGAACTAAAGAAAGGCTTGAGGAACAAGAACGAACTGAGATTTAGGTTGTTTTCAAACCTTTGTTCAAGTCTGTTTTACAGTTCCATTTGTTATGGCATTGGATCTCTTTCATTTAATTTAATTGGTTTCATAGTGCAATGGTTTTCAAGAACATCATATCGCTTGAACTTGTGGGCTTTCTTTGGTGAGTATGGAGAAGCTTGCTGGAATTTGTCCTTTCCGTTTTTCTGCTTTAAAGGCTTACAGACATTAAACAGCTTCCTTATACCTCCCCAAAACCAGGAGGTGTGCCACAGGACAGTATTTGGGAAGAAGACCAGGGAAGTGGACCTTCTCAACAATGAATAGTACAGAATGAGTAGTGGGAAGGTGGTGATGTGCATTGTCTAGTTGGATTATGTGTTCTTGTTTATTAAGCCATCTAATGCAATTGCATTTTTGAACACCAAAAAAATCATGTCTTGCTCACAGGCACATATCCAGTTCTCAGTGAGACTTATTATTCAGAAATAAAAAGTGATTCTTTTCACTGAGTTATTTAAAATATGGAAGCTGGAGCATTTTATTTACAATTTTAAACTTGTTTGTAGTAACTTATTTTAATTGCAGGGGACTACAGGCTTTTTTGTTTAAAAACTTATTCATGAAAATGTGCATTGTTTGGCATTGTTTACACTTCAAAAATGGAAAGGAATGTCTTTTATCGTATGTAAAATCGATCGTTAGAAAAGTGAATTTAGTAAAGTTAAACCTCAGAACTCAAACACCTCTTACTTGAAGAATTCGGACATCAATTTTTTTTTTTTTTGCACCGAATTCGAACGATAATTCCATCTATTATAAGCACTCTAAATAGAAAGTCGTGTGATCTTCCAACCATGCACCAATATGGTTTGCCAATCACCATTAAATACACAAAAGAAGAAGAACTAGAGTGAGATCATAAGCATATTATATTATATTATATTATATTATATTATATTATATTATATTATATTATATCAGTTTACAGGTGCGATGTCAGACCCCCTCAGTCCTGCTGTCTCAGTGAGAAGATGTGCTGAACTGCGTTCGCCTCAATGGCTGTAAAGTTTCATTGTATTTTCACTTATTTCATGTCTTTATATTTCATTTATTTCATGTCTATATTGATTTCATGAATTGAATTACGTTCCTTTGCATTATTCATGCTTTTAATCTTGAATTCCATATGAAAATAGTCATTTGGGGGTCAGGATTTGTCTTCCTTCTTATGGGGAAATTTGTTTCCGACTTCAAACAAATCGGAGTTCGAACGGCCTTCTGGAACCAATTAAGTTTGAATTCTGAGGTTCCGAATTGTGAGTAGAGTGTATTGTTACACATATAGTACAAAACCAAGCATCGGACACCTAACTGTCAGTTGTGCATTGGGTGCCCATACACCTGTATCTCTGATCAAGAGCAAATTTAGCCATGTTTTTAATGCTGGCTATACAAGTTTCCACTGTCACAACATGTTCTTTGTTGCTGATCTTAAGTTGATCTCTGCATCCACATCACAAGACAAGGACAACATGGCTTACCTTCGATCTCCACTGAAACCATGTGTACAAATTGAGCTAGAAGGCTCTCTCCACAATCTCTGGACAAAAGCCAACTGAAGCCAAGGGCCCTGACTGATGCCACTGCTTATCTCTAGTGCAATCTCCAAATAAACCTGTGTACACTCTTAAGTCTCTTAGATCTCCGGACGAACAGAGCAACATCAATGCCTTCTTGAATGACTGGGCATGATGGGCAGACGGGAAGAACTTGTAGGCTATATGATACAACATGGCTATTATTTCACTCATTTGAAAATACAAATGGAGCATAATTATAAAGCTATTAAACTATGTTTATCGACCATCTGATCTGCCTTTTAAGTCCAGTTAAGTGCTGGTCAAATTAAGAAAGGATTAGCATGTGTATTTTTCCTTCCATAAATATTATTTCTGTCGCACTTTGACGTTTTGACGTATGCATTAACTACATGCATAAATAGGAACTATGGTTATGTGCTGTGTTGTGTAAGACTCTTTTAGGACCAGGACACAAGCAAAGACGTGAATTGGAAATGTTTGTACACACCGCTGGGTCTTCCGTCTAGCAGCGACTCACTGGATTCACCTACTTAAAGGTTTAAAGTGTTTAAAATGTGATACTGCATTGCCTGTTCTGGAAATTTGTGTTTTTTTAAGTGGACTCATTCCTTTTTGGTTGTGTGCAGCCAGTGAAGTGTGTTTATTTCTGTTTATATTTCATTACACAAGTTTATATTTTGGTTCTGCAGTGTGTGTTAATTTTAATGTGTGCTTGTAGCTATTGTGTCTTTCCTGGAGGAACTGATATGGATGGATGGATTAGCATTCCACTCTCAGCGGTATCTCTGACACAATTACGTATCATTTTCACATTTTCTTTGAACTATGACTCCATGACTTTAGTTTCATTCTTAGATTTATCATCTATGCCACCCAAGGAGGTTGGGTCCCTTTTTCAGTCTTCCTCCCAAGGTTTCTTTCTCATAACACTTAGGGAGTTTTGCCACTGTCGCCCTAGGCTTGCTCAGTTTGGGACTGGACGTAGATATTAGGAGATCATCTAAACTTGTAAGAGACAATGCTCCATTTGAGACAATGTTCCTTGTAAAAAGTGCTATAAAAATAAATCTGACTTGACACATTTTCTCTTGTGAAAATACCCCATATATTTACATTACAGTAGCATAAAAAGACTATGCGATGATGGTAATGTCCTGTTTCACTGGACATAATGCAGTCGTTATATGGCTCATACCTGTATAACTTACCTTCTTTGATTCCTAGACTAGTCATGAGAGAAAAGCATGTCATCTAGACATCTGAATTTAGACATTCAGTTTATTCTTTATTTATATGAACTGCTTTAAATGAATAACATTATTTTCCTTTGTATTACTATTTTTTCATTTACTGGATATTACAACCATTGAGTTGATTTTTTTTGTCCAGAGAGAGTTTGTCCTTGGTGCTCGTGTGCCTATTGACACAATTATTGAATTCATTATAGTAATTGCTAATATTTAAACTAATAGCAGTAATTAACCCAACCCATCCTAAATCATATAATTGGTGCCTGCATCAGGAGAAAATAGAACTCGTTTAGTAGTTAATTGGTGTCATCACTGTAGGCACAAAGATAAGACTAACAGACTATAGACAATAAATGGTGTTCCCCGAGGGAAAGCACATGAACATGGAGAGAACATGCCAACCTCTACACAGATAGTAATCAGAGGTAAGAATTCAGCCTTGTGTGCCACTGACACTGACACCGACATTTCCATAGTCACATAGTCTTTATATGCTACTGTAATGTAAATGTAAAGGGTATGTTCACAAGAAAACTACGTCCAAACATAAATGCATCCAAACCCTAAACTGTTACATACAGGTAAATGCCATTTAATAGACATCTGTTAACCTTTAGCGACCGAGATCTTAACAATGATAATAAATTATAATAGGAAAAAAAGCCAAGCTGCAACTGTTGGGTCCTTCAGCAAGACATTTAACCCACAATTGCTTGGATTTTAAGACTTTGTCACTCTGGATAAGTGCGTCTGATAAATGATATAAACATAAATGTGTTTGTATGTTGAGGAAAAAGATGTTGAGTCAATAATAAAGAGTCAAACTCTTTTACATTGCATTTACTCCTGATGCTTAGAAGATGTTGATGTCTGTTGTCTCTAGTCATTTAATGCAGCAGCTCTTAATAAATAAACTGTGCATATTTTGAGTTCCCTTACTGTACCATACCATGCTCTGGTTTCCAAGGTCCTCATCAGTTAATTCAGTTGTTTTAGAGCATTGAAACCAGTAGCATGTACATCAGCAGCATGGAGCCCAAAGAACTGCAATAGAGAACCACTGAAAGAAATATCAGAAGCCTGCACAAAAGTCGTTATACATACACTTTAAATAGCTCCTGTAGCAACGAGGTAGTATCACCAAGGGAAAAGAAGCCACTGCACTGTCTTTCTCTGAAACAAATGGTGTGTAAACCAACTTAACATATGCATGTAACACCTCACGTACTACCACCATGCAGCAGGTGTGCTTTTTTATTAGATCTTCTACAGTCGTGATTTTAATTAAACGTCTTGCCTAAAGCAGGATTGCAGAAGTCCTTAGGAGAGGCTGGAGGATTAAGCAGTTAAGAGCGAAACAGGTGCTGAGCATGAGCCAAGGACAGAAATATGAGAAACAGACAATAACTTAGAAAAGACAAACAGAGCTCATAAACAGTAGCAGTTGCTCAGCAACAAAGCCGCACAAGTCAGTGGCCGATGTCCAAGAGCCACAAAACCCCTCATGTGAATATGAGACAAATTCCCAGAGCAAATCCAGGGCATTATGGACTTTCTGCACTTCGTGTATAACATATGGCAGAAGGTGGGGATGTTCCCAAGATACCCATCAGAGCACTGCTTATGTGACTCGACTATGTATTGACATTCACATCCACTATTGTTATGAACTATATATATCAAGGATCGTCTTGTGATCTATGGATAAGAGCTGTGACTTGTACCACAATAAAATGTGTATTTATTTCTGTGAAACCACAGCCAGTGACTGACATAAGAACTGGACTGACTCATTCTGCCTCCGAGCTAACCATTTGATTTTGTGAATACAGACAAAATGATACACAAAATGATATATGATAGTAAAAAAGAATTTGTATCTGACCTGTGGCTGTGCATATTTTTCTACATATAGGCAAGTCACTGATTTTAAATATAGATGGTTGCAGTGTGGGTAGTTACTCAAAAAAGCATTCAATGGTAATAATTGCATCCCTAAAAAATTAATGGGACTAACTCAATTATGTGGTTGGGAAAAAAAAGTTATTCACACATTACTTTATTTCTAGCTTACTCTCTAAAAAAAAAATTCAAGGTAACTACTAGTCCCTTTAAGAATTTATTATAGAAGGAAAAGTCTAACAAATGGAACATATTTGTTTTGACCTATTATAAAAAAAAACCTATAAAGCAATTCAAAGAGAGTAATACTTTGAAACCAGCGTCAGAAGATATATATATGAAGTGATATATTATAAACATCTAATCAACCTATAACATAGCAGCAACTTTAGCCATGTAGACTCTGTCAAGGGGACCTGCTGAAGTTCAAACTGAGCATCAGAATGGAGAAGAAAGACCATTTTAGTTATTATGAACATAACATGAACTTTGGTCGTTGGTGCTGGACGGGCTTGTCTGAGTATTTCAGAAATTGCTGATCTACAGGAAATTTCACACACAGCCATCTCTAAGATTTTCAGAGAATGGTCTGAAAAACAGAAACTATCCAGTGAGAGGCAGTGAACTCTGGGTGAAAATTGTCACTCCTGTCAGCTAAGAACAGGCAATTGATGCTACAGTTTGCCCCAAAACTGAGGCTCACAAAAATTGGACACTAGAAGACTGGAAAAACGTTGCGGTCTGACGAGTCGATTTCTGCTGTGACATTAAGATGGTAGAGTCTGAATTTGAAGTAAACAACATGAAAACATGGATCCATCTTCCTTATATCAACAGTTCAGGATGGTTTCGGTGATGTAATGGTGTTTATATTTTCTTGGCACACTTTTTGGTGTGTATTGTTGCTAACCATGTTCATCCCTTTATGACCACAGTGTACCATCTTGTTTATGCCATGTCACAGTGCTTAAATCATCTCAAACTGGTTTTTGAACATGAAAATGAGTTCACTGTAGTCAAATCGCCTCACAATCACCACATTTCAATCCAACAGAGCACCTTTGTAAAGTGTTTTAGTGGGACTCACATCATGGATGTGCAGCCGTCAAATCTGCAGCAACTGTGTAATGCTGCCATGTAAATATGGGCCAAAATCTCTCTTAAGAAGAATTGCTCTGGTTGCTCTGACTTGCTCTGGTTTTTGTAAAAGCAGCTTTGTCTGAATGTAAAAGCAGCTTTAAAATAAACAGAACTAGGACAGCCTCGTAGGGCTAAGCATGTCCTGGATGTGACACCAATACATTGCAGTGCTGGGTAGGGGTGCTGTTGCTTTTCTGAGGGATGATCCCTGGTCAGCCTTCCCTCCCTCAGACACAGCCATTCGTGTAAGCATATGATGCCCGACCCTGCTGAAACCACCTACCGCCCGTGTGCCATAGTTCTTAAATTGGCTTACCAAAGGTATAGTGCACTTAAACATTTCTATACAGTTGTCAAAACTTTTTAGTAAAACCCTGTGAAGTCCTGTTTGGACACTGTTGTGAGTCCTCACTGATAAAACTCTGCATTCAAATGGCTAATTGACACTGGACACATCAGTTCCCTGCTGGTTTTATGGTCTTATGTGTTACGCATGGTCAGTGCTTATTCTGTTATGGGTGCTCACCAACTGTGGAAATTTTTCTTTGGGGTAAAGGAGGGCTGGTGTTTGGAAGTAATTGGAAAGACATTCAATAACTTCAACCAATTTCCCTGCTACCAAAGCCTGTCAGTTAATGTTTTTCACCCAAAAGAAGATGGACATTTCGTGTTTAGTTATGTTGCCAGCAAACACACATAAACACAACATACAATGTACAGTGGTGCTTGAAAGTTTGTGAACCCTTTAGAATTTTCTATATTTCTGCTTAAATATGACCTAAAGCATCATCAGATTTTATCACAAGTCCTAAAAGTAGATAAAGAGAAGCCAGTTAAAAAAATGAGACAAAAATATTATTCTTGGTGATTTATTTATTGAGGAAAATGATCCAATATTACATATTAGTGAGTGGCAAAAGTATGTGAATTAGCAGTTAATTTGAACGTGAAATTAGAGTCAGGTGTTTTCAATCAATGGGATGACAATCAGGTGTGAGTTTTGTTTTTTATTTAAAGAACAGGGATTCTAAAATCAAAGTCCCGCCTCTCCAAACACATGTTTTTTGTGGAAGTGTATCATGGGACGAACCAAAGGAGATTTCTTTTCCTTTCAGAGCTCCAGAAAAAGAGTTTTGTTGATGCCCATCAGGCTGGAAAAGGTTACAATACCAATCCTCTAAAAGAGTTTGGAGTCCACAATCCACAGTCAGAACAAGATTGTGTACAAATAAGGAAATTTCCCAAGACCATTTGTTTAACCCTCCCCAGGAGTGGTCCCTACCAACCAAAGATCACTCCAGGAGCAAGCATGTAAGTGAGTTCACCACAAAGGAACCCCAGTTGTAACTTCCTAAGCAAACGATGGCCCCTCTCCTCCACATTGGCTAATTGTTTTTTTAAATGTTTCATTGAGTCCACCATCGAGAGAATACTGAAAGCTGTACTGAACTGTTGTGTGCATGGCATGGTTGTCCAAAGGAGAAAGCCAACGCTCCTCCAAAAAGAAAAAGAACATTTGCTGCTCCGTCTGCAGTTTTGCTAAAGATCAACGTGGACCCAAAAGCCCAGAAAGGCTATTGAAAGATGTTTTGTTGAATGGATGAGACCAAAGTAGAACATTTTGGTTTAAAAGAAAAGCGTTATGTTTGGAGAAAGGAAAATACTGCATTCCAGCATAAGAACCTTATCCCATCTGTGAAACATGGTGGTGGTAGGATCATGGTTTGGGCCTGTTTTGCTGCATCTGGGCCAGGACAGCTTGCCATCATTGATGGAACAATTAATTCTGAATGATATCAGAGAATTTCTGAAAGCAAAGGGACACATACTTTTGCCATTCACTAATATGTGATATTGGATCATTTTCCTCAATAAATAAATGACTAAGTATAATAATTTTGTCTCATGTGTTTAACTGGTTTCTCTTTATCTACTTTTAGGACTTGTGTGAAAATCTGATGATGTTTTAGGTCATATTTATACAGAAATCTAGAAAATTCAAAAGGGATCACAAACTTTCAAGCACCACTGTAACTGTATATTAAGGGAATCATGTATTATTATTCATGTTTTGAATATTGTTTGTTATTAAATGGACTTACTCAGGCAGCATACAGCTGGTAATGGTAGTTGTACTCTGATACAGACACACGTGAAATAAGAAGCCCACAACAGGTGCATGTTATCGTACAGGACACTCTGATCAATGGTCTAGGTAAGCCAGCAAAGCCATATCTAAGGGCAGCACGCTTGTGCACATCTGCAAATCTACCACACGTCTGTCTTATGCCACCAAATCCGTGTGCGTTCCACTGAATGGGTGCCAAATGCTCATTGTAACTCTTAAAAATTAAACTTTATTTTCTATATTTTGTCAACACGCATTTAACTATTCATAACGAGTATTATTCAATATCAGGAAACTTTATTTTACTTTTACATGGTTTCTCCTCTTACTGTTAATATCTTTGTATGAGTAACAGGACTTTTCAGGAGTTTTCAGCACAGATAAAATGGTGCTACTTGGCATCCATACTAACAGCATTAGCACAATTACAATATCATCAAATATACTAGAAAAAATACGAGAGAACTCACTTTTGGTCTTCAGCAGATCCTGATGATACAACTTCCTTTTACGGATGTGGTTTTTGGTATGTTCCATAATTATAAGAACTGGGTAAATGTTAAGGTAACAGGGCTGAATGAAAACCTGGGGATATTACTAAAAGGTAAATATGGATTTCTTATGAAAAACAAATGAATGCATAGACAGGATTTGGATTAACACAATAATAAGATAAATAACAAAAAGATTTCTGAAGGACTTTAATCATTATATTTCATTTCAGAGTGTAATATTAGAGACCAGGAACAGCTAACAAATACTATTTTTCAATGTTCTAAGTAGTTTTAAATTCTAAACCTCAAATTTGCAGTTGAATTACTGTGCAGAATACTTTGCTTAATAATAAATTGTTTTTACAGTTACAATTACAATTATATTAATTATCTATACATGTAATGTCCTCAGGATGGCACCCTTTCGGTGGGATGGCTCACTTAAGGAACCTGTCCTAGAAAGTTTTCCAAATTGGGAAACCCCAACTCATCAGTCTCAAACCTGTGAGTTTGAATGACAACCTCAAGAGAGTACATGCTGAGGCCCTGTGTTTGGTTTTAATGTTGTACACTGTAGTTGCTACAAATCAGAAAAAGTTGGGACAGTAAGGAAAAATGCAGCATGTCTTACATTGACTTTGACTTTTATTTCATTGCAGGTAGTATGAAGCCAAGATATTTCATGTTTTGTCTGGTCAACTTAATTTAATTTTTAATAAACATCCATTCCTGCATCCTGGCCTGCAACACATTTAAAAATGTTGGGAGGGGGGAATTTAGGTCTACTAATGATGCAAAAAAGGACTGCCTGCAGTCCTGACCTGTCCCCCGGCAGAGAGGGTCTGGAGAAGTTTGAAACGAAAAATGCAACGACTCCATACAGTTGCACACCTTAAGACGTGATTACAGGAAGAATGGAACAAAATAATACCTGAAACACTTCATCACGTGGTATCCTCGGTGCCAAAACGTCTTCTAAGTGTGAGAAGGAATGGCAACATTACAAAGTGGTAAATGCATTACTGTCCCAACTTATATTGGAATGTATTGCAGGGCTGAAATGCAGAAATGGATGTTTATTAACACCTTCAGTGAAGGTTCACACTGTCTGCAATGAAATAAAAGTCAAAGTAAATGTAAGACATAGTGCAATGTTTGTGTGTTTGTTTTTTATTTGTAGTCTCCATACTGTCCCAACTTTTTCAGATTGGGGTTGTATTTCTATACACTAGTAGCCAATTTTAAAATACACTAATGAGTAAGTGCGTCTAAAATTACCTGGTGATTTTTTCAAAATGTTGTTACAATTCCAAATTCTAGATATATTATATTATAGGTTAAAAAATTGTACTTTTTGTATTACTAACCCTCTCAGAAAACGTTGGCAAGGTATAGAAAATGCAAAATTAAAACACATCATGTGTTACATTTACTTTGACAATTATTATTGGACTGTGGTAGCCTAGTGGGTAAGGTACTATGGACCAGAAGGTCCAGGGTTCAAATCCCACCTCTGCCACTGTTGGGTCCTTGAGCAAGGGCCTTAACCCACAATTGCTTGGATTGTAAGACTGTATCAACTGTAAGTCGCTCTGGATAAGGGCGTCTGGTAAATAATGTAAATGTAAATGTAAATTTCATTTCAGATAGTATGTCAAGTCAAGAAGGCAAAACACACACACACATATTGGTTGTTGACATTTTATATTGTATTGCTGTTCTGTGCAATTCAATCTTCGGATCATTTTAATTGTTAAAAAATGTGAATGTGTTAAAATGTTTTCAATGGTTAAAAGTGAGAAAATAAATGCATTTCAAGCATGAAAGAATTCCTGTGTTGGCCAAAAGACAATACAAATAAATTCTATTTTTATTTATGAATGAGTATACC
The DNA here is from genome assembly GCA_025084515.1 of Ancistrus triradiatus. Taxonomy (NCBI): domain Eukaryota; kingdom Metazoa; phylum Chordata; class Actinopteri; order Siluriformes; family Loricariidae; genus Ancistrus; species Ancistrus triradiatus. The sequence continues at coordinate 89,604 of JAJAGP010002751.1, forward strand.
TTTTTAAAATGGCAAAAAGAGCATAAAAACACTGGTTCTAATAGGGGTCATTGTAACCCACTTATGGAAGAGTGTATGGTCCGATTACTGATCAGTGGGCTAACAATGCTGTTATAAGAAATGCTGCGTGTCCGTACTAGTACAGTGTAATCCGGCTGATACATTTATTCCAATATATCTTAGACAGACATAATTTGTGCTTTCTGAGAAGTTCAAGTCAGCTTCTATTACATTCTAACATTTAATGAGAAAGCACTGTTCTAAACACTGTTGTGCAAAGTCTGGACTCCATTCTTGTTTTGTAGCCTTGCATCAGAGGGCATATTTTGGGTCAGGTAGCTTGATGTAGACCGCGTGCTCCATCTGTGATGACTTATCGCAGATGGTAGTCAGCAAGTGTGTTTCCTTTAGCTGATGATCAGTCTTGCACAAAAAGCTGCGAGGGATTTTAGACCGTTCTGTGATCACATGGATGATTTTATTCGTTCTGTTTTTCGGGTCATTGTTGCACTTCTATTAAGCTTCCGGTGATGGACCTCTACCCTGAAATTTCATAAACAATTCAGAATCCAGTGTCCTCAATCCTCAGTAATTGTCCAGGCCTTGAGACAGCAAAGCAGAGCCAAGCCATGCTGTTCCGTCCACCATTCTGCACTGGGTGAGGTTTTTGTGTTGATGCATAGTGCTAAAGATTTGTTAAAAGAACATTGTCGAAGGAGCAGCATTTAACATCAACATCTTTTTCTGGAAGGCACTGGTTGTCTTTGTGGTGTCCCTTACCATTTTTTATATTTTCACATAGTAGCAAGTCCTATTTTTGTTACCTTTGGTTTATTGAGCCCTTTGTGTGACCTTTGCAGGACATCCACTCATCGGATGATTAGCACTGTATTTCCATTGATACATTGATTCCACTCCAGTGACTATCAGGAGAAACTTGAAAACTGTCTCATCTCTTCGGTCTCTCTTCTTTGCCATCTTAAAACATCTTCTCAGCACTTCCTGCTAACTCTGCCACTGACAGTCTCTGTAAAACCCTCTCCGAGTCTCTGTACTGCCTCTGAACTCTCATTTCCATGTCAGGAAAAATAGTCTTGTCCAATCCCTAGCTAACTGAAACTCTGTGGTGTTATAGGCCAAAAACAACTCACCAACAGCCCTGGATGAGTATCAAGCACTACTTGTCTCTTCTGTTTTTCTGTCAACATAGCCAACAGGTCTTTTTTTAAAAATGAACTCATGCAACTCAAATATTAGGAAGTTTTTCTCAACCTTCTCTTCCTTGGTCCTCCTACTATGGCACCATATACCACAGCAACCTTACTGTAACATGCTGTACTTGTACAGCTGTCCTCCTTTCTTCAAGAAAACAAACTACTTAATATCAACCAGTCTGGTTGATAAGGTGAGTCATTCTAGAGAAACTGCTCTCCTTGCACTGACTCAAGTGTTTAATGGAGCCAAGGAAAACAAAATGGCAAACAATCAAGGTCAAACGTCAAATTAACTTATAATAGGTTTACAAATATCTAAACACAAAGCCCTAATTCAGCAAGCCTAGGGCGACAGTGGCAAGGAAAATCTACCTAATCTATCTATCTAAGTGTTAGGTAAGAAAGAAACCTTGGAAGAACCAAGACTAAAAACGAAACCCATTCTAGCTGGGCAGTCTGGATGATTTACGTAAGAATTAAATGAAGTTACCTAATTAATACATTTAGACTAATAGTTTAAATAAACAGAAGCTAAATATAAAAATTAAGAGGGAAAACATATTTAAAGAAAAAAAATATATAAATGAAAAAGAATACAATATTACGTAGAGTATATAAAAAAGCAATAGAATATAAAACAATGGTGTAAATAAAATATAGAATATGCGTATCGGAATTATTTTGTGTAGTAAACGGGGTCATTGTAGGATCTCGTGTCCTCAGCAGGAACATTTTGTAGGAATGGCATGCTGACCCGAGGAGGGGAGGGGGAGTTATTGCCCTCTGATGTGGTCTGAATAACAATATGAGCACTGGAACTGATGATGGAAGAACAGCTTGAGTGGAGCCGGAACTTGTCCCAGAAGAACATCTTAGTGTACGAACTGGAACTGATACCAGAATAAGATCTTGGAGAGAAATCAGAGTATGTAGTTAGTTGCTGTTAAGAACACATAGTAACCAACAAACATGAGTGATCGGATTTGAGAGGCAATCTTGGTGTGATGTTGGACAACAACCTCTATTTTTTCTAACCACATGACATCAACCACCAGATGTTACCGATTTCTTCTGCACAACATCAGAAGAACATGTTCTTTCAGACTCTCATCATTTCCAGACTTGATTACTATAATGTTTTGCTTTCTGGTCTGGCTTCATGTTCCATTTCTTCACTAAAAAGCATTCAGAATGCTGCAGCCCATCTAGTCCACAAAGTTGTCCATATAATTCCTTTACTGAGACTTCTTGTTGCAGCCAGGATCTTGTCTTGTTTTTACAGTCCTCAAAAGGTTCTGCTCCACAATATTCACATTCTTACATTTGAATATATTCAGTCATTAACCAGATGCCCTTATCCAGAGCGGCTTGCCACTGTGGGTTAAGGGCCTTGCTCAAGAACAGTGGCAGCTTGACAAAACCACTAAGCCACAACAGTCATTTATATTTACATCTAGCCATTCAGCAGAAGCCCTTATCCAGAGTGACAATCATAAAATATAAGAAATTTTGAGTTAAGTGTCTTGCTCAAAGACCCATCAGTGGCAACTTAGCAGAGGTGAGATTTGAACCCTGGACTTGGTTCAGTACCTTTACCTTTGGCCTTCACAGTGCAACCACAGTCTTTGGTTAAGAACTACACACCTACATGCCATCTCAGGTCTTCAGGGTGCCTGAGACATCGTTCTGTGTGTTTCATCCCATCAGGCCAGATCTCAATGTTTCAGTGACCTGGTTCCTCATTGGTGGAATGAACTTACCAGTCCAGTCAGAACCACCCTGAAGTTTTAGACTCACCTCTTCTGACATACCTAGCATAATGTCTCTTCTATTGTTGGTACTTTTGTTGTACCTTCTCTTGGTATGAGTTTTTGTCAACTTATCCACAAGCTCTCATCACACTCACACCTCAGCACTCGGCCGCTTCACAACTTGTTCAATTTAGTCACTTTGACGAGAAAAAGTTGTTTTGGCACCCGATGTTTGTTCGGCATTCGGCGCACTTGCTAGAACTTGCGTCACTCCTGACTCATATGCCCTTAGCAAGCAAAACATAGGAGCACATGTCAGTTTCACAATAGCTCTTGCTCAGTGCAGATCTCAGACATCAACTTTCTAATTTTTTTTTTTACATATCTTCTTAGTGCAAATAAGTCACCATGGGTCCTACGAAGGTTAGTGATAACAGCCAACCAAAGAGAAAAACAGTGAGAACCCACGATAGCGCTTAATGTATTTATAATAAATGATAGCGCTTGTATTTCATTGGTTTTCATCATTCATTTTCATCATTTTTTGTTCTTTTTTGTCTGTGTTGGTGTCTATAGAGTTATTACTCACCACCCAACGTACAAGAGAAGCTGTTTTTTTATTTATACGAGGCACAAGAAGCCCAGGTTTTATCCACAATACATCGATTCATTGAGACAAACATCGACACACGTATTAACAATGTTAAAGTGGGACTTACACCCTGTATGTAGTGTTTAAGTATGCAATACAACTCCATTAATGCAGTGTGACTTTTCTGGAATGAATTAATCCAGTTTAAATGATTTCTTATGGGACAATTCTCTCTACCACTGTATTTGTTCTTATATGTGAACTTAGTGTCAAACTAAGGACTTGCTTGTTGGTCTCTGAGTAGCAGTAATTTCTGGTCTGATCGGTAATGAGTACTTGAACCTTGGCACCTTCAATGTTTTGCATGTTTTGCAAATCGCTCTGGATAAGTGTGTCTGCCAAATGACTAAATGTAAATGTATGCAGAATGCTTGTTTACTGGCTGTATGGATGTGTCTAAAAATCCTTTACAAAGCATAAAAGGACATGGCTTCTAACAAATCCAATTCAGGGCCATTGGCAGAAGGGGCCTAGCCGGCAAGCAAGGGCACACCTCAGAAACCAACCCTAGCTACGGTGCCAATTCATCATCACTCATTCACACTAGAGCATTTTAGAAACACCAACTGACCCAAGGCATGTCTTTGGAATGTGGGAGGAAACCAGAGTACCTTGAGAACCCCACACATGTGGACAATGTGAAAAGTCCACACAGACAAAGTCCAGGCCAGACATTGATCCTGAGCTCCCCAGAGCTGGGAGGTGACAGCGTTGCCCACTGAGTGAGGTTGAACAGTCATGCAATATTTCACAATAATCCACAACATGATGGACTGTCCAAGGTTTCTTCGGCTATTTTTTCCAAGCCAGTTTTATTTTTTAATTTTATCCGCACTGAAGTACAGAGGCTTTGCCACTTGACCTTCTTCTGCTCTTTAACCGACTTCTTGGTTTACAGGATACAAGCACCTCAGTGAATAAGCAATATCCTAGACTGAAGTCGCAGACATTTCAGAGCACGACGCACAGAAAATAACATATTTCTAAGAATTTATTTGCTTTCCACACACACACTGGATTTAAATAATTCATGCCAATAGGGTCTGGGTAAAAATGAAAGTTAACAACTGCCCAAAGGCAGTCTGAAATTCGCTGCCACAGGTTCAGCAATCATATAATGAAAAGAAACTGATGCACAGGCATTTCATTAGTTCCACACTTTTGTAAACAAATATAGCCCCAGGGAAATTAACTTTGTTTGGGAATGTTGGGCATCTGGTGCTAGCTTTTAGTTGGGTGCCGCATTAGGGATGCCATTTCCAATAACACTAATTTCCAAGATTTACTTTTGTGTGCTTTCCTTAAAAAAACTCTTAAAATGTTTTTTTTCTTAATGGCTTGTGGATGTGGGAGAATTTTCAATAGTTAAATCAAATGCAAAAAGAAATTATGAGCTTTTGTTGCTGGTTTGTGGTTCTTTACCGCTGTTGTTTCCTCGCAAATAATGAGGAGCATAAAACTAAATTGTTACACCAAAAAGATGGAAAAGAAAACATTAAAATACCTTTATAGATTAATAGTGTAACTATGGTCTTAATACGGCCAACAATAATAGTTTTGGCTACATTGTTCTGCCTGTCTTCATAAAACGTAAATAACATTTCAGCTCATTTTGCAGAAAGAAGGCTGTTACCGTCTGCACAAGATCATTGCCATTTACAGAGTGTCCATGTATTGTAGCCATTAGAGAGAACACACCGATGTTTTTTTTTTAATATTTAAGAAACACTCAGCAGTGAGGTCACAATTAAAGGTAAGTGAAGCCTGTAGCATTTGGACAAGGCATTTCTGATTTACATTTTATAGTCATATAAGGCAGCCATCCAGGACTGAGGCTAATAACCCATTCTTCTAAATTTAATATTGTTAGTCTGTGGTGATCAGCTCAATGCATAACTGGCCACATGGGAAATCTTCAAATTCTCCTGTTTACCAGTGACAGTGGAAGAAGGTAAGATGGTAACTGCTCTTAGTATGTGTTTTTTGTTAACTTATATATTTTATTGAGGGCAAGAGGTACAGATCTATGACACTGAGAGTACATAATGGTATGTACTACAACTACATGGATCATCTGCTAAATCATTTTACATTACATTATCATCTTTAGCTAACCACAGCAAAAACAGGTTTGATACAATTTCAGAAACCTTCTACAAATGCAGCTGAATAGCTCATAACTGAACATGGCAACATTCAGTAATGCAGTAAATTATGATATTTAACCCAAACAATAGTTATCATCGACTTTTAGAAACACTGGCACTGCATTTTAATCAGACGTTTTTAGAGCAGTTCTTTTAAACACTCCACTACACTACATAATTGAAAAGATACTTATGCAAAGCTTTTAGAAATATGACATAGATTTTTTTAATATACTTCATATTCATGACAAAAATAGAATTCGCCATCCCAGGAACAGGTTTACACACTCACTCTGTTCATGGGAAGTTTGGGCCACTCGTACCTGTAGTTCATTTGGATCTACGGTACTGTGGAAAAAAATTAGGCCACCATTAGATTTGTTGTTTTAGCAATGCTATATGACCATATATTGTCAATGATTAGACCCGACCATTTCAAATCTGAATTCTTCACTCCATAATACTCTTTTCCACTGATCTTCATACCAATCTTTGTGAGCTTTAGCATATCTTAGCTTTTTCACCCTTGTCTCCTTCCGAAAAAGTGGCTTCCTGGCTGCTAAACTCCTGATCAAGCTTCTTTGGACGTTAAAAGGTTCAGCTTGGCATCCCGATGAGGCTGCAAAATGCTACTGTAGCAATAGAAGCTGTTTTTGTTTGTTTTTCAGTTTTTTACTATTGCAAACAAATTTCCTATATTTTCTGGTTTTATTCTATTGAAGAGACTGAGAAATAATTACATATGCTCAAACAATGGTATATCTAATCTAATATTGGCCTAATACTTCTGTACTTCTGTTAAGATGAAGACCTCGGTTGTCATGTGACTTATTACATCAGCAGCTGACTGGTTGGTGAAGGCCTGTGATAAAGAAAACAAGCTGCTTCTTGATGACTTTCTGGCCACCACAGAAGAAAGGATCACTGGAACAGAAAGTAACAGATAATGAAATGTAACATGATGCTAATGGGGTAAGAATTTGTTAAATATATTTTGGCTATCATAAGTAGTTTGGTATGATATGAATCTTACAGTTAGCCAACTGCTACCCCTGGTTAAGACAGGCAGCTCTAAAGCAGATTTTTTTTAGCATATTGTTTGAGTAGGAAAGGCTGCTGTTTGCAGGTCAGAGATTTGAAATAAGAAAAACAACACAGACTAAAACTAGCATGAAGTGAATCCAGGGCAGACAGAGTTTCTGGGCTGGGAGCTATGAAGAGGTAACTGTCTTATTTTTCTGTTGAAGTTTTTGTCACTGCTGACTGTGCTGAATATGTTCAGAACTGTCACTGCACATTTCCTCAACTAAAATATCATCCACAGTGAAGTCAGTGAACTTTTTCCTTGTCTGTACTACTCAGCATATACAGGACTACAGTATGTCAGCCAACGTAGACGAGCGAGCAAATTCAACCGCAGCCCGTGTAAACAAATTGGATTTGGTATCTGTCTTAAAATAAAAGCAAAATGGAGAGGTAAATTAGATTTGCCTTGCTGTCTGACCTTCTTGCTGTCTGTGTTCACACCAGAGAGCAAAAAGTCGATGAAGTCACTCAAGGTCTGCCTCTTGTGGGACTCTTGTTAGTTCAAATGCCATATGTTGTGACATTTGGCTCAGTGCTACTTGCTGCTATCACAGGTACGGTGGCTCCATGTAGTGCTTCTAAAGAGGTAATGTAAGGTCAGTGGTGGTTCAGTGGCTGTGACTTCAGACCTCCAAGGCTCTGGACTACAGTGATTAATGTTCAAGACTACAAAGGTTTCTGGACTACAGTGGTTAAGGCTCAAGATTCTAAGGCTCTGGGCTTGGGGTATAAATAAAAACTTGTCCGGTTGTCTACAATATGGCTACATTGATTTATGATCCTAGATTTGATTCAAATCAGAGTGAAAATGGTAAAAAAATCAATACAAGTCGCAAATTCATTCACATAGCATTGTGTGTTTGTATGTGTGTGAGTGAAAGAGAGAGAGCTAAAACTAACAAGAATCACAAGGGTACTGAATTACCTGATTAACATTTTTATGTCATATTGAAAACTATCTTGAGATGTGTATCGTATCGTCCGAAAGGGAGAGAGTCACACCTTCACTCTGGACTATAGGGGTTAAGTCCCTGAACTGCTGTATGGCTCTGGATTACAGTTAGAGATCAATACTACTCTGCTTTGGGAGCCACACATAACACGAGGCTTTGTCTGCTCTGAGGTGCTCTGAGTTTGACAAAATACAATTTGCACATGTTAAATAAAACCCTCACTGGAAAAATCTGTATATAGAATTACTTAAAAATATATTTTCACTCAAAAGAGTGAAGGGTCTGCTCTAGAGTACAAATATTAAGGCTCTAGACTACTAATCATCTTGACTACTAATTGGAAGAAGTTCCTATCTTGGTGTTAAAGAGATCCGTCATGTGTGTGTCACGGTTGCCAGGTCCTCCTATTCTTAGCAGTTTTGGGCGTATTTTTCTATATAGTCTCTTAAAAATATTTGTCATTTGAGGTTGCAGGTGGGATTTCTCATGGGGTCTGGCGACCCTGGTGTGTTTGTGTGTTAAGCCCTTGCTCCCGTTTGGACTAATTGATATGTCTTTTTGTTCAAGTTACTCATGTTTGTGTGTATGAATTAACACTACTTATTTGTAACAAGGTATTTGTGTAAATGTTACAGCTATAACTACAGTATATAACTGGTTCACATTCGTTTGTTGAGTCTCTGTTTGTCTATTCTGCCTATCAGTGTGTATTTGGCTTCCATGAAAAAACATCATACCATCCTCTTAAGTGTTAAGGCTTTCCCCTACACAGGGTCGTACCAATATATTAATGCTTTTCTAGGAAAGCTGTGTAGGTGGTAGCGTTCCACTCTGTTGTATGTTTTCAGCGGAATCTCTGATGCATGTACGTATTATTTCTTGTGAAAATACCCTTTATACTTATATCACAGTTTTACAGTCTAAAAAGACTTTTTAACTATGTTAATGTCCGATGAACAACCATTTCAGTTACCGACCTGTTTCACAGAACATAATCCGGATGTTAAACGTCGCATATCTGTATTTAAGAAACTGACACCCCACTGCATGCATGTTTATTAAGTATATCTGCCTATGTTAGGTAAGTTTTGTCTAAGGTAAGTAAACAACTGTGAGTAGTATGAAAAAGTCATTTCATAATCTTTAGTTGCATAACTTTGACACCCATAAATGCAGTGCAGGCATAGCAGTAGGCGCTCTGTGTGCATGCTGGGTGTATTTGTCTGCTTTAGCATTCTGAAAACCTTGCCATTTCATTCAAATTGCTTTGTGTTTCCCCCTTGTGTTTGACCTTGGATGAGTGGCTTGTTGGGCTGTGCTCCAAAAACACTGGCATCTTGTCCTCTCTCGTGACAGACAACATCAAGTTAATCTCACAGGATGCTCACCTCTGAACTCTCCATGTGATTAGGAGATTAGATTCAGCCGCCACTGTGATTGCATCCTCAAAGGTCACATCACTATGAGAGACTCTTTCTTTCATATATTTCTCCAATTCCATACCTACAGTCCCTGCTGTGCTACAGGCAGCACATGGTAGGTGAGGACATATTTGTCTGCTGTTGTTCTCTCTGGTAATAGGCAAGATGAAAGTTAAATGAACAGCTGCGATGTTAATAATGCAGAAATACCCGAATACCTTCATCAACAAAACCTGCTGAGTGTGAAGTTGACTGGTTTTGATAGGGATGGATGCCTGAAAGGAAATTAGCAAATGTGTGGGTTTGACGGGGGTAACATGCAAACCCTTTCTTTATTGTTTATTCAAATTGTTTCATGATATGACCAAAAGTATGTGGACACCCTTTCTAATTTGTGTGTTGGGCCATTTCCTTTGCATCCATTAGTGCAGAGGATTAAGTCAAATTGCAAAGTCAAATTCATTTCTATAGCACTTTTTACAGAACATTGTCTCAAAGCAGCTTTACAAACATTTAGGCCCAAAGCCCTAATTGAGCAAGCCTGGGGTGACAATGGCAAGGAAAAACTCCCAAAAAGTATAAGGAAAGACCTTGGGAGGACCAAGACTCAAAAATGGATATATATATATACATATATATACAGTGGTGAACCCTTTTTGAAGTTTGTGAACCCTTTAGAATTTTCTGTATTTCTGCATAAATATGACCTAAAACATCATCAGATTTTCACACAAGTATTAAAAATAAATAAAGAGAAGCCAATTAAACAAATGAGACAAAAATATTGTACTTGGTCATTTATTTATTGAGCAAAATGAGCCAACATTACATATTAGTGAGTGGCAAAAGTATGTGAACCTCTAGGATTAGCAGTTAATCTGAAGGTGAGTCAGGTGTTTTCAATCAATGGGATGACAATCAGGTGTGAGTGGGCACCCTGTTTTATTTGAAGGACTTGGATCTATCAAAGTCTGTTCTTCACAACACATGTTTGTGAAAGTGTATCATGGCATGAACAAAGGAGATTTCTGATGCCCATCAGGCTGAAAAAGGTTACAAAACCATCTCTAAAGAGTTTGGACTTCACCAATCCACAGTCAAACAGATTGTGTACAAATAGAGGAAATTCAAGACCATTGTTACCCTCCCCAGGAGTGGTCGACCAACAAAGATCACTCAT
>JAJAGP010002752.1:0-77619 GCA_025084515.1 Ancistrus triradiatus
CACACACACACACACACACACACACACACACACACACACACACAGCTCTCTCTCTCTCTCAGACACACACACCCAGCTCTCTCTCTCACACACAAACACACACAAAGCTCTCACACACACACACACCCAGCTCTCTCTCTCTCTCACACACACACACACACAGCTCTCTCTCTCTCACACACAGACACACACACACACAGCTCTCTCTCTCTCACACACACACACACACACACACACACACACACACTCATTTCTCATGCTCTCTTACTTCTGCTGCACCATGAAACAGCTAGAGAATGCAGAGAATACCAGAACATCTCTCTCTCTCTGATCGATGCCTGCCTGGCTGAGAACTGACTTTAATCATTCTGAACTTATTCCAACATAATGAGTCAAAAATAAAAATGCAAGTCATGTTGCAAAGGATGCAAAAAAATCAACACACACACACACACACACACACACACACACACACACACACACACACACTAGGGGTGTAACGATTCACTCTGCTCACGATTCGATTTCCTCACCATTATTGATTTTACATTTGACAAACCTTCCTTTTTTATTTCTGTAAACATTCCACATTTTCTTGTACACATTTTTTAACAATAAAAACTGTAGTTCCTCGCAAATAAAATAAATTACTAGAAACATTAGGTGTAAATTTGTAAACAAAATGACAAAATCAGTTAACATCTCAGACAACAGTATTCGCGATGCATCGTTCCACCCCTGCTTACGATAAGAAAAGATACCACACACCCCAATCAGCAGAACCGGACCCGGGTTTAAGCTGTTTCAGGTTCCTCACAGTTCAGAGTGCTGTTATATTTGTAAAATATGACATTAAATATATAGCCTAATATTATGAGTCAAACTAAGGTGATGTAACTTTAGGAAGTAAATGATGGTGATGACTCGGTTTCCCTTCTTCTCTTTTTCTTAATCAGAATAACTTAATCTCAATCTGCTCATAAAGTTACCTGAATATAAACAGCACCACTTATTATATGCATTTATTCTCGAATAAAAATAAAAACATCATTATAATAACATTTCAATCTGCCCTCAAACAAAAATGATCCTAAACTCTACCAACTAATGAAAGCGAGAGAAAAGGTGAAAATGCTTCTTACACTCACAAACTGAACGTCAGGCTATTCCAGTTAAAGCGGGCTCACTGATTGGATCCTGAATGAGAAGAGCAGGCCCTTGTTTTTCCCTGTTAGCCAATCAGAGTGCAGATTTTATTTCTAGAGAGAAAGGACTGATTTATTCATTGACGTTACCTCAGACAGACGCATCGGACTCGGCTGGTCTAAAAACCATGTCAGTCCACCTTACACCTTCCCCCGAGTCCAACTGAGGCCTGAACTCGAGTCCTACAGCACTAATGCTCACAGGTAACAGGTGTGTGTTTCTGTAATACCCTGATGATGTCACTCACCCCCTCTGCCTTCTCCTCGGTGTTGGCCAGCATCTCCTGCAGAGCTCGTACAGACAGAGACTGCTCCAGCACAAACGTACATATCGACAGGTCCGGAGGAACGTTCTACAAACACACACACACACACACACACACTTCAGCTGACTCAGATCTTCTCGAGGTCTCAGTAAACACACGACGATCCTAGGAGAGCTGGTTTCATAACTTATTCCTGTTTCAGAGCTTGGTGTTGATAGAAATGGAGGCAGGTAGAAACGGAGATAGAAAATCCACAGATATAAGATCTGAAACTGATCTCACGCTTGGCTTGATGGTGCTCTTATTGGAAGAGCGTTTGTATCGTAACCAAAGCGCTCCGATCTGAACCATGGAACAGACTCAGACTCAGCGCAGCTAGAGAGGCTTCACTGGAAAATGGTCGGATACAGTGTTATTAATCCTTAATGTAAGATAAAATAAGACAGCCTTTTATTATAAGATATATACAAAGAAATATAAAGAGATATAGAAATATACATCAAACATTATTGAAAACCACAGACAGCTGCATGAATGAAAATAAAACTGTCTTACATGTATTTTAATCCTTCATAAAGCAGTGATTAGAGAGCAGATTCACACGTGTCTGACGAAAGAAACACTTCATAAATGTGTTTTTTTCCTAACATCATTGTCACAAAAAAGGTAATGAACCTTTGTTAGTAAAAATTGCAAATTACTTCTTAAGAACGGTCTTTAAATGTCTCTTCTTAAAACCCACCTTCTTAGAGATGCACCCCATTTCTGATTGGCCTGTACTTGTAATGTTTATTTCTTATCGCATGTCATTAATGAAGGACCCAACAGTGGCAGCTTGGAATCAGCATGTCGCAGCAGCACAGCTCGATTCTGGGTGAGTACTTGAGTATGGCGACTTTCTAAGGATGTAAGTCTTAGGCCACCACTAGATTTGTTGTATTCGCAATGCTTTTATGACCATATATGACACATTATCGATGACTGATCCCAAAATTTGAAAACTTGGATGCATCGTTCCATAATCCTCTTTTCCACTGATCTTCATTCCACTCTTTGTGATCCTTTTATTGACTCAATATGGCGGCGTCAGCACACACAGTGCGATCGCACATGCAGGTAAGTGGCGACACCTGTTGGTGGGTCTATTTAAGCACACCTCTGGGCTCACACAGGGTTTGCATCTTCACTATTGCTATAGCATTCGCGCAATCGCTACCAGCCCTCACACGGCTATTTTTCCACGATTTTTAGCGCTGTTTTTTGGGATAGGGACAAAGGTAGACTGGCGATTCGTTAGGGCTTAGAAGCCAGTGTAGGGTTAGCTCTTCCAACACGCTAACGCCGGCTCTTCTTCGGTGGTCTTTTTTGGGCTCGCCCCGCCTTCTCTCCCTTGCGCCGTCACCCCCCTCTTCCTCCTTCACGACCGGGGGATAAACGTTCCCCTCGCGATCGCACTCAGAACAGGCCGCTGAGCTAATTTATAGTCTCGTCCTGTTCCTCCCCGTGTCCCTGCCACGCTCCTTCTAGCGCTGTTAAGGAGTTTCCGTGGCACGCTCTCGCGGACACGCCGCTCGGGCCCCTGGCGCTTTGGGCATGCGCGGACTCGTACGCCGTGAACAGGGGTGCTGTACGCTTATGATGTGCGTTTTCTTTAGTGTTTTAGTTTTAGTTTTCTTTGGGTGAACTTTTTGTTCCTTTTATTTATTTATATTTTTGGTTCACCCTTTCCATCTGGAGCAACTGCATTTGGGTCCTAAAATCCTTTATAGCTTTATTTTCACGGTTTGTCTGCCTTTTAAATATGGCGAACCGTAACACTTGAACTACAAAGCTCCAGCTCCAACAATCAGAACCAGAACCAGAACCAGAAACAAATCTGGCAACCCATCCATTCAGGTCTTACCTTAGAATTGGAGGTCGATTCTAGGAAGCAGAGTCGGTTCCCAAATCCTTCAGCGGCTAAACAGAGCTTCTGCTGCTCCTTATGGAGTGTGGCCGAACACTGTAACACCACCTCGTCATCCTACACACACACACACACGCACACACACACACACACACACACACACACACAGGGTTAGTTAAACACATACTGGATTATACACACTGCTCTATCCTCTCATTTTACAGTGAAATTCTCAGCGTATGGGTTTTACAACAGTTCTATAAACAAACAGAGGGGAACTAACCCTCAGCGTAACTGTTACTGTACACCTTGGACCTTCTTCCCCATAGTCCAGTATCTTAAGCTGCGATACTACTGTCCATAATTTCATAATTTCATTCGTCATAATTGGTGTTTGTCCGCTGGATTAGTGAATAAAGTGGCAAGTGGTGTTTAAAAGCCTCAGGATGCCATATCAGCGTTTTCAGCGCAGGTAATAAAATGTGTAAAGTCCTCATCATCTCTCTGTCTCTCTGTTAGGGCAGATCATGGAGACCTTTTCATCATGGTCATCATATCCCCCAGTCCTAAACCAAAGCCCTCCTGTTCCGCCACTTTAAAGGTCTCAGGTCTGAGTCTGAGTCTCAGAGTTCCTCAGAAAAAATGAAACACAAAAACCACCTCTGACCTCTAAGCATTAAACCAGACCATGTTTGAGATTAAGCGAGGATCTATCTAGGAAACGATCAGCTGCGTGTGACGCCTGCATCTCCAGAAACATTCCAAATTCAGAACAAAATAAAGTAAAAGAGTAGAGGTGTAACGTCGCTATCAGCCTCAGTGGCCATGTTCAGCGACACACAAGGTTACAACTATACACAGGGTTACCTCAACACAAGTCACATATACACTCAAGTTAATGCCAATTTAGCGTAATCAATTAACCTTATATGCACGTCTTTGGGCTGTGGGAGGAAACCGGAGTAAACCCACACAGACACTGGGCGGACATGCAGACTCCACACAGAAAGGACCCAAGCCCCTCCACGCTGGGATTGAACCCAGGACCTTCTTGCTGTGAGGTGGCAATGCTACCCACCGTAGCCACCGTGCTGCCCGAGCAGTGTAACGATACATCATGCCTAAATGAGACTATGTTTAATACGCTACCTGATGCTATTGCATAGTTTAACACCAGAGGATCGCACACACGCCATGCTCCAAGACGTGTGTCTTCCATTCTCTGAGCTTGTTTGTAGTAAAATAAATAATACGTCAAACAAATGTGTAAAGTGCACTGTTTAGAAAAGGAACCTTTACATGTCTCTTCTTTGTAATAAATAAACACACACACACACACACACACACACACTGGTGGGGTCCCCATAGATTTGTGGTACTAATTAAAGAGATAATTTACTATTTTACGCCTGAACCCAAACTAAAATGAGAAGAACCAAAGTTATCCCGCAGAGAACTAAGAGCTGAGGTGTGTGTGTGTGTGTGTGTGTGTGTGTGGTTGAAAGAGCCAAGGATCAAGTGTAAACACCATCAATCACCCTATCATTGATGGCAGGATGCCAGATCCTCTCCATAAGGAAATCCCTATGTGTCCTCTATAAACCATTAAGAGCTACAGCAATGACTCAGGCACTAGAGCCCTGCTGAGGATATATACGTGTGTGTGTGTGTGTGTGTGTGTGTGTGTGTGTGTGTGTGTGTGTGGGTGTGTGGGTGTGGGTGGGGGGGGGCAGAGGATGGATCAATGTGAAGAATGATTTAAGATAAACATATCACAAACAATATCCTGCTGCACCCAGGCATTCACTCTTATCATATTTTGTCATCGCTTATATGATAAACACATGTTGATGCACGACTAAGGGAATCTGAGCTCTGTCTCGCCTCATATTTATACTAGAGCTGCACCAATTCAAGCTTTTCTAAACCGCATGACTCATTATAAAGTGTAATTAGTTCTGTTTAATCGGATGCAGTGCAGCACATGATGAACATAAGTCACTTGCTGTGGGATAACATTTGATAGTAGTTTTTGGAATCTGACACTACTGATGCATTTCTTCTGTGATCACATGTACTGTGATAAATATCGTGTATTGTGAAAATGTCTTTAAATATCGTGATATAATATTTTTACCACTCCTAGCTTCAACTGAAGAGCGATCGTGGCTAAGCGACGGTATGGGATGTGTATTGGACCCGTTTGAAAATATAAACGATGTATTTAATAAGATCAGTATCAGTACTGTTATGATCCGGAGTATCAGATCCACAGTATCGTATCTGTCGTCAGTAAGACCTGTGACAACAAATGGACTACTGAACAATAAGAATTATTTAAAAAGTTGTAGTTATTATTTGAGTATTATTATTATTATTGTTGTTGTTGTTCTTATTATTATTTACAGTATTATTACCATTGCTATTATCAAAACATTATTTATTATTATTATTATTACTACTACTATTATTAGTAGTAATAGTAGTAGTAGTATTCAGTATATCTCATTCTCCCCTCTCAGTGTTCCTGCTTGTGCTCCTGGTTGCACTGCGACTGCTGGCAGCATCTTATTACACCACCTTTTACTCTCTCTCTTTTCTGTGTGTCTGTGTGTGTGTGTGTGTGTGTGTGTGTGTGTGTGTGTGTGTGTGTGTTATGTAAGTTTACAAAAGGAAAAGTGTGTGTATGCATCTACAGCAGAAATGCTGAAAGCCTCATTGAAGACTGACGGCAGCCCCCAAATACACACACACACACACACGCACACACAAACACACACTCTCACACACACACACACACACACACACAGTACAAGTGTAACCCTATTGATCAGTCTCTATATGGACTGCATTTTATCCTGGGATACTGACAAAGAGGTCAAAGCTTAATTGGCTCTTTAGCGCCCCCTACAAACCGCCTATCAACATTACTCCAACAGATAAGGAACATCCCAGGAACACACACACACACACACACACACCACACACACACACCCATTTAAGCACTGGAAATAGCATAAAGCATGAATATGAACATGGAAAACCGCCTACACTTGCACATCAAGGCTGGTCATTTGTGTGTATGTGCGTGTGTGTGTGTGTGTGTGTGTGTGTGTGTGTGTGTGTGTGTGTGTGTGTGTGTGTGTGGTGTGTGGTGTGTGGTGTGAGTGAGAGAGACAGAGAGGTGGGCAGGACAGAAAGAAGCAAACCTGAAGAATGTGTCAGGTGATAATTAACGGCGCTGGTATCTTTCAGCATGGCACCAGCCCCCCCACACACACACAGACACACACACACCCACACACACACACACACCACACACAGACACACACACACACACACACCACACACACAGTGATAACAGAGTGCCATGTAGGCCGTGTTATCAGTGTGAGCTACATTTAGCGGAGGATGTAATCAGGTTGTATTACCATACATAGTCTCTTTGTGTGTGTGTGTGTGTGTGTGTGTGTGTGTGTGTGTGTGTGTGTGTGTGTGAAGTGTGTCAGGACCATGTTCTCAAAATACTGTACCCTCCACACACTCAGAGCCTGAAAGACAGGAGGCTGATAAGTTACTCTGATCCATTCCTGCATTCCAGGCCTGCAACACATTTTTAAAAAAAGTTGGGGCGGGGGCAATTTAGGGCTAGTAATGAGGTAAATAAAACTAAATAATGATGTGTTTTCAAACAGGTGATTATAATCATGATTTGGAGACTTTGAGGGGTAAAGATGATCAGAGGATCTCCAGTTCATCACCAAATGTGTAAGAGAAGGACTGAAAAGTTCATCTAAGAAGGACTGGAGGGATTAATATATTTCTCCCTCTACAGAGCATAGTATCATTAAACCATTCAAGCAATCTGGAGGAATTTCCATTGACACGAGCGAGCTAATACAATGCGATACTTCTACAGACACATTTTTGAAGCATGCAAAGTGTTGTCTGATTATCGTTATCGACCAAATCCAAGAAGATATCAAGATATCATGTTTGTGTCAGTATCGAACACCTCTATCAGCAGCCATGACGGTCGAATCTGTTGTTTGGTAGCTGTACAGTACGTCCTCCAAACTCTCTGGAACCATGTTAGGATAGACTGGATCATGACCCTGCGACGTACCGGACATGTAAATACCAGATACAGGCTGCAGATGGGTGCTGGGTGGATCTCTACAAAGGTATAGACTCCAAAAGAGACTAGAGGTTGCTCAGACTATTTGATTAGAGCATCCACTCGCCGACTAGTCGGAAGGAGAAAGGAACAGTACCACGGATGCAGGAAGACATTTATTTATTTATTGTTGCCATTAAAAGTGTAGCCTAAGGAAGTGCTGAAGCTGGAATTTTAATTTAGAGACCACATAAGTCTGTTATTTCAAATACAATTTGTATGATTAACACAATGAACTGCGCTAATTAAAAAAACTAAAAATAAGGCTCTCCAGCATTTCTTTTTGCTTTAACTATGGAAATCACGGCTAGTCAACTAGTAAAAATGACTAGTCATGCGACCCCTACAAGAGATGCTCCAAAGCCTGGAGAGGGTCTGCTGCTCTTATCGAGGTCTACAGGAGACGCTTCAGTGCTGTTAAGCTTCGTTACGTACAGCAAGTATGGCATGTGGTCTGAGGGCTGGGACATTAATCAAAAATGGACATAATTCTTGCGTAGACACGTGCTGCCGACCTGTCCGCGTCAGAGACAATGGAAGCAGCATGGAGGAGAGCACACACACCCAGCAGCTTACCCCAAACAAAAAGATTCCATCGTATGGAAACGTCTTGGCTTTAGAGACGATGACACCAACCAAAAAGAAGTCCGATACAAACACTGTGGAAAAGGTTTCAGTGCCCAACGTTAACAGCGTCGATCTCTCTCAACACTTACGTTAATGTTACCGAAAATGAACGGAGCATGGCTCAAAAAAAGAGAGGGACTGATAAGCAACCAGCAACCAAAACCTCCACAAAGCGGCTCTCAGAAGATGGAAAGAAATAACTATACTTAATTTCCTACTGTAATACGAAGGATCTGGCGCCCACAGCTATGGTTGTGGTCTGTACGTTGGTGATATTTAAAATATTTGTTTATGAGTTATTACAGCATTGTTTAAAAAGTTATTTGTTTCCTACTTTTTAGGGAACTTGCTTTTTATTAAGGCTGTGCTAAAAAATTGATACAAAAAATATTGCGATATTTAATTTTGTGAAATACTACATCAATTTTCAGCTCAAAATATTGATTTTGTGTTGAAAAAAACAGGTTCTAATGAGGTGTGAACGACAGTCTCAGCTGTGATGTGATGGATTAAGCCAGTGTTTCTCTATGCTGGTCCTGGCGCCCCCCACAGCTCTGCATGTTTTAGTGTTTTCCTGCTCCCAACACACCTGATCCAACGACTCAGCTCACGAACAAGCCCACTATCGACTTAAAGTGGGTGTGTTCAGAAGCACTAAGCTGTGCAGAGCGATGGGGCGCCAGGACCAGGATTAAAAACCACTGGATTAAGACGACTCAGATTGTCTGCATTTTATCGATTCCGATTCCAATTCTGCTTATCAATTGCTAGTTTCGATTCCAAAATGGCTTAATATGTGCTACATGTTTACGTGTTAAAAAACACCTTTATTTTTTATATTTCAACTTAAGCATCAATCCAAGGTAAACTTTCTACCAAGTGGCACAAATTATTAACCTTTTTTTTTTTTATTCCCCCAGATTAGGAATGAATAAACTTTTTGTTCATTATAGCACGGGACTATGTCATCAGCTCCAGCCCCACCATACCCGGGCCACCAGGGGGCAGTAACTCTCTCCCTCCTCCGGTTATCTGGGGATGAAGTGCAGCCAACGACTTTCCTGCTTAGACTCAGGATCCTGGAGTGACTCTGTGTATCGGACTCCTTAATGCCGATGTGCATGTTTTACATTTTACTTGAACTAAAACTCCATAACTTATTAGTTTAGATAAATTAGTTTCATTCTTAGATTTATCATCTACGCCGCACAAGGAGGTCGGGTCCCTTTTTGGGTCTTGGTCCTCCCAAGGTTTCTTCCTCATAACACTTGGGGAGTTGTTCCTTGCCACTGTCGCCCTAGGCTTGCTCACTTTGGGATTGGCCATTGTAAATCAATTTGGGAATGCTCCATTGTAAAAAGCGCTATATAAATAAATCTGACTTGACTTTAGAAAATTTGAACTGTTCCTTTTTGTCCGGGCAGGGTGAGGAAATGATCCAACTTTGCTCATGTCACAAGCAGGGGTGGGTATTGGAAGGGACTCCACGAAACGATTATATCCCGATACAATGATGATGATACGATGAACATTACGATATATTGTGATAATTTGAAGGAAAAAAAAAGTCCCGTTTAAAAACTGAACATATTTACACTAAAGTCAGTGATCAAAAAGATCAGTGACAAAAAAAGGCAAAAAAACTCCACAAAATGAAATAATCGTTCATTAATCGTAATCGAGGTAAAATGTTAAATTAATCATGATAATGATTTGAGGTCGTGTCGCCCAGCTCTACGTGCTCTTTAATATTTGAATTCTGGACCTAACTCTGGTTTGGTTTGTTTGTTCTCCCTGATTGTTCCTGAAGACGACAGTCATGGCTTTAATTATGCTGAACTGAACTGAATTAGACCGAATGGAATCCAGAACCGTTACAGCATTCATTTAAACTGGACAGAAATGTATGTGTGTGTGTGTGTGTGTGTGTGTGTGTGTGTGTGTGGTGTAGGTGTTTCTGAGTGGGTGTGAGCTCTAAAGACAAATGATGGCGCAACCCTGAACTCAGGCTGTAATCGAGTTATATAATAAACGAACGATAGAGAGAGAGAGAGACTGTTTTTGTGTGTGTGTGTGTGTGTGTGTGTGTGTGTGTGTGTGTGTGTGTGTGTGAGAAAAGCTTTGTGATGATATTCCGCTGACTACAAGATAAATCCTTTCTGCCAAGAAAAATCTCCCGTTGCTCCCTGACATCTCATCTCACATACCATATGTGCACACACACACACACACACACACACACACACACAGACACAACACACACACACACACAGGCACTAAACTACATAAATAATGAACTAATTAATAAACACACACAGAACCACAGAACCACGCTCTGATTGTACACGGTAGATCCTGAATTATTTATCTTTATTTATCTGAGCTTTGGTGCAGCAAACTAAATCCCAACAGATCAGATCAACTAACAATGAGTAACAAATAAGCAGGACTAATGACCCGGACGGAGAGAGGCCTGGGTGTCGTTTGTATTTGATCAGTCCTGATTCTCATTCTGCTTATCAGTTGCAAGTTTCAAGTCCAAAACGGTAAAAAATGTTTAGGAATAAAAATAACTTTATTTTTATATTTCAACTTGAGCAGGGATCTACAGTAAACATTTTATTATTAAAATTATTACAATTATTTTATTATTATTAAACATATTAAGCTTTTTTCTTTTTTGCTTTATTTCTCCAGATTAGGAATGAAGGAACAGTCTCTGAGCCTTTCTTACAAAAAATAAATCAATCAATCAAACGCACAGCTGTTTAAACATAAATCATTATAAAGGTAAATTTGTGATTATTTTAAAATAAATGTCGGCGTGTGTAATCGGTGAATGGGAGTTTGGGGTGTGGCTGGAGGTGTGAGTGAGGTGGATTATGGGGAATGGAGTAGTGCAGTGAAGTGAAGGCGGCGGCCGGACTCATGACCCCTCAGAACGTCACTGATGTGCTAATGATTCTACATAAGGACAGCTCGGGAAGCCCTGCATTAACTTTTTATATCACATTTACTGTTTAAACAGCTCCAAACTAGCACCCAGGGCACGTGCACTGCATAAAGGCAACAAGTGCTCGGCGTGTAAGAGAAAGAAGATCAGCATGCAACGGCGAGGCCCACAAACACAAGGTACGACAACTGGAACTAACTGGGACAGACGGAGAGCGCAGTGTGGCTAAACGAGGACAGGATCAGGCCGTACGTGACTAAAATAAGGACAGAGGACGGAGACAGTGCAGCCTCTAAACAGAACAAGTGCATCAGAACGGGATTATAAATAAATAAAAGAGCAGAGAAAATGTAAACGACTGTACGCCAGAGACTGGATCTCTCCTAAACGTAAAGGAACGGGTTAATAAACCATCCCATTTAAAAGATTAGGCGCTGACACTAAATACTGCACATTTACATGTCCGCTTTTCATTACAGTTGTCCCTCGGACCGGATCGAGGCATACATTTGTCATGGCATAGATTCCACTGGGTGTATAAATCATTCTGAATGTGGACCCATGAGGTCAGGACGCTTTCTCAGAGCTGGTGTAAGGTAAATGGAGGTACAGCACAATCGGCAAAAGGGGTTGCGAGTGTCTCTAAAAAAGTGGCCACTCAGTACCGATTAATGCCAACTCTAAGCAAAAAAAGTCAGAGTAAAGTTCATAGTATTACAGAAATCACAGTTGAAATATAGCAACACGGCATTTTAGAGCAGAATACCCAATTATTCCAAAATAATTAGAGGACATAACTGCTACAGTCGCTTCTTCCTTTCTCAGTATTCGTTTTAGCTTTTCTTTCTTTCCTTCCTTCTTTTTCTTTCTTTCTTTCTTTCTTTCTCTAGCTTAATCTAAGTCATTTAAATTATACATTTACATACACTTTAATGATTAATAATAATAAGAATTATAGAAACAATCTCAGATCTCAGACGGTTGATTAACTAACTTGCGTGATTACGTTTTAATAAATGAACACAATTTGGTCACAACATTAATCGTTGGAATTAATGGATAATTAGGCACCACCAGCCAGTGTGGCTCAGAGTTAGAGTGCACAAAAACCTCACAAAAACTTTCTTAAGAAAAAACTTAGGTTCTTTAGACAAACACTAAGAAGTTTATAAGAATGTTCTTACATGCCATTCTCAAAAAAATGAAGAAAATCTCAATGTTATCGTAATAAAATCTTCACACGTTTCTTAGGTAGGCTTTCCGTTATTAAGGACGGCAAAACGGAGGAAAGACAATCAAACCAAGAGCTTAATGTTTATGTCCAATAACGACAAGGTTTTAAGATTAAAGATTATCACCCCTTCTAAGAGAGTGTGACTCTATCGTAAGGTTACCGCAATATTTTAGAAAAGCAACGCTTTTCAAAAATACGACTTAGAATTGTTCTTATAAAAAGAGTTACCCCTCTTTTTATAAGATAATTCTTAAGAAGTTATTTGAAAAAAAAAGATTTTTTTGGTAACTTTTTTTTTTTTAGTTAAAAAAAGAAACACATTTAAGAGGATTTTCTTTCTGAAGATGCTTTTGTGAATCTGGCCCCAGCTCTTTGTCGGATTTCTTAACCTGGGCCCACATTCACAAAAGATTTCTTGTAAAAAGCAAAGAAAAACTTGTAAAGGTTCTTAAGACAAACAGTAAGAAGTTCATAAGAATGTTCTTAAATGAAATTCTCCAAAAAAAGTGTGTTCTTGAGTATCTTAGAAGATCTAGTATATCTTTTTCTTACGTTTTCTTACGTAGGCTACGTTACATTTGACACATTTTAAATTTGTATTTACCATTATTTCTGTTATTTATTTATCCATTCAGAGGAAAAACATCAAACCAAGCGTAAAAAGAATATAACAAATAAGAAGTAAGGAGATGATGGGAAAAATAGATAACAGGAAAAAACTTCCTTGGAAATTATGATAATTATGGGGTGATGGTGGAAAGCAAAAGTATGTAAACCTTATTTCCAATAACTAAAGTGTTTTACGTTTTAAATTTCGATCCTTAACAACCACTCTTACAGCCTAAAACGAGTGTGACCCTATCATAAGGTCACGAAAACATTTAAGAACAGAACGCTTTCAATAACACCACTTGTTCTTAGAATTGGTCAGAAGAGGTCAGAAAAAAATATGAATTCTAAAGAAGTGATTTGAAGAAAAAACACATTAAAGATTTTCTGTTAGTATGGTGATGTGTGCTGCTCAAACCTGAACTGATCTCATTTAGAGTAACACGGGAACTGACTGGTTATCCTGATAGATTAACAATAAATAATCCTCATTTCACCATCAGCAAGGTACACACACACACACAGACACACAGACACACAGACACACACACACAGACACACACAGACACACACAGACACACACACACACACAGACACACACAGACACACACACACACACACAGACACACACACCGAGCTATGGAGCTCCTGTCTATCCTCTGTGGACAGCAGTGTTACTGGATGGACGAAAGGCTTTGACCTTGAGAGAGAAACTGTGAAAAGAGAGAGAGACGAGAAGCTGCAATGCAGATAAGGTGGAGGGAGGAACTATTCTGGTAAACACAAAGATAAGACATTATCTCACACAACGGCACTCTGACCGACGCTCTACAAGTATTCTCCACCACACACACACGTAACCATAGCAACGACACCAGCCATAACAAAGCAGCAACGGTGTAATTACACAAATAAATAAATGTGTTAGCTGAAGCTCCTAATGATCAGCCTGATGGTTCCAGTGAGCTGAGGTTCATCACCTTTACAAGCCAGGATTTGGATTTAAGCTGGAAAGTTCAGAGAAGCAAAACAGTCCGTACTTTAAAGGTCCTGGACTCTTAATGGAGTCACAGCTCGACCGAAGATCAGTCTGAGTCCCATCAGCACAAATGCTGGAGCAGCTTCTAGCTGGGTTTGATCAGCAGAAATGTTCCGGGAGAGTTATACAGCATCAGCAGCTCTGCCGGTTCCAGCAGCTCCTTCTTTCTGATTTCCTTCACGCCGTTTGCTGGTGTTAAACTTGGCGTCTCTCATTAAACACCATCCCCGGCTGATCGGAGCTTCATTCATGGATCTGTTAAGCCCAGCTCTGATTAACCCGACCGAGCTGCTGATGATCTAGAACTCCGACTCTAACATTTCTGACTCAGAACATTCATGTTAAGAGCTTAGGATAACTCATTTAAATGATAACGCTGATCCTGTGCTTTGGTTCTAACACCGGGATCTCCCTCTGATTTGCTTCTGCTGGCAGAACAGTGGATCTTATTAACAGCCTGCCTTATAAATCAGACCCGTTTTATTTGCTGAATGGAAATAAACTTTCTTTTTAATAAATTAAAGCTGATCACTTGATATATTTGTGTTTATTTTCTGTACAATAAAGTTATTGATAAATTCTGTTCCTCTTTTAGGACTGAAACCAAATAGTTATTTCTGTCCTCTTTATGTTCAAATAACAATAAGCGACGATAACAGAAACGTGGTACACTCACAGTGATACACTCGAGGTCGTGCTTTAACGTGAGATATTGGCATGGCTGTCCTGATCTGTTACAGCACGAACCTTAAGTGTATTGCTAAGTTATATTTTTGTTTACTTCACATATTACAATTTTGATAAATCAGACTTGCTTATTCTAACTGATTCTTTCTGATAAAGCACCAATCTTACAGATCTTAAGAGCTTCTTAATTCCTTCTCATATCAGCTTCTGTCTCTATCAATTATTTAATTAATTAATTAATTAATTAACCTCTTATCAAATTACATCGTCTAATCGCAGCTCACAGAATGAGCGTGCTTCTCCAGAAACAAGGATTAAAATTCAGATAAAATCAGTAACTGAGGTTTCCCTTTAAGTAGAGGATGCCCTACACTGAGACAGACCGGATCAATACTGAATAAAAGCAGAACCTCATCTTACATGTATTTAAGAGCTCCCAAATAAATATTCCACTCACACTTCTTTTAAAAGAAAAGGTAAACGGGAGCAGAGCCTGAACGCTGTAGAGCCATGTACGAGACGGTAAATATCGTAAGGTTTTACGTTAGAAGTCGAGCTGCTCCGAATGAAACAACAGAATCTTTAATGATAACTGGTTTAAAGCCAAAAATCAAGTCACAACGAGACACTTTATAAATAATGATATGAATAATAACAATAGTTATAACCGCTGTTTGATGGTGGCTCTCCTGTGCAGACGTTTATCAGACTGAATCACAGAGGGACAAAACACCGCAATGACTCGGGGTCGAGTCCCGGCATGCCTCACCTTTCTTTCTATTTTTCTTTGCTTCTTTCTTTTTCTATTTTCTTTCTTTCTTTTTTAAGGGATGGAATCCAGGACGCTGGAAACGGAGGCGGCAGCTCAAGAGACGTGAGATCTTTAAGGTGACGCCTCGTCATTTTATCACGGCTCATTCAAAACACAAACGTGGATGTGAGAGGAATCAGAACTGAAGCTGCTGAGGAGTTTAACGATGTTCAGCACAGAGAAGAAATCCTGAATAAAGCAGGACAGAGCTGAAGAGAAGCAGAGGAGAACGGACGAGGGCCGATGTGTCGGTGGTTTGTGAGTCATGCTCGCTCAGACGGAATCACTAACCAGCTGAGAACCGCCAGGGCAAATTATATATCGACTCAGAGCACTCACAGAAAAGAGAGAGAGAGAGAGGCTTAAAGAAAAGCTTAAAGTCCCTAAAGCAAACACACATCTTCAGCATCGAGCGACATTTCTCTCTGCTCTCGCGGTTTATCGGCTCGTCCATCACATCTTCTGACAGCCCACGGAAACCAGTCAGCACTTTGCAAAATGGAGCTTGACACCTGTACACCTGGCCAGTCATGTGATCCTACAATCAGCCAATCCCATACCAGCAGCTTCAAAATAAACACCAGAATGCACTCACTGATTTTTGATTTACAACTTTCTAACAAACACACGACATAACCCTGAGGTGGACGGGCTATAACAGTGTAAGATCTGAGTCCTGTAATAGGAATCTGAGCAGTTTCAAAACTGGACAGCATGAACCTGTGTGAACAGATTGGACTGTGGTAGCCTAGTGGTTAAGGTACTGGACTCTGGACCAGAAGGTCTAGGGTTCAAATCCCACCTCTGCCAAGCTGCCACTGTTGGGTCCTTGAGCAAGACCCTTAACCCACAATTGCTTGGACTGTAAGACTGTACCAATTGTAAGTTGCTCTGGATAAGGGCGTCTGATAAATGCTGTAAATGTAAATTTAAATGATGATGATGATGATGATGGTTTGGTTTTTGAATCCAGAGGAGACAACAGAACCGAAACTCTGTTTAGGATCTACCCTCTTCCGTTTCAAAGCCTGAGTCAGTCTGGCAGGACTTCCAGGAGTCAGAGGGAATTGATGTGGACCTCTGAACCAGATAACGATGATGGCCCTGAGAACCTGAACTAATTAGTCATGACTAAATCAGACACAGTGCAGAGTCAGACTGTGGGGACAGGACCAAGCAGCTTATTGAGACGTTTTCTCTGTACATGCTGCCACTAGGGGAAATTATTACATGTCATAATATCAGTTTCCACTGCTATGCAGATGATACACAGCTGTAAACATCAGCCAAACCAAATGACTTCCTTAAAATCAGTAAACCCGAGGACTGTGTAAAGGAAATAAAAGATTGGATGTCGTTCAGCCTTATTCTTTAACAAAAAAATCTTCTGATGTAAATCTGTACTGTTTCTGTACATTTATCGGATTTCCATCGTAAAGTTGAAAAATTGTAAGTCCTAAATTGTTCTTTTACATTTCCTTTGACTAGTATTTCATTGCAGACAGTATGAACCTGACATATTATATATTTTAAACATCCATTCCTGCATTTCAGGCCTGCAACACATTCCAAAAAAAGTTGGGACAGGTGCAATTTAGGGCCAGTAATGAGATTAAAAAAACTAAATAATGGTGTGATTTCAAACAGGTGATTATAATCATGATTTGGTCCAAAAGCAGCATCCAGGAAAGCCTCTCTGAGTCTCTGAGTAGCAAAGCTGATCAGAGGATCCCAGTTTGTATACGAAAATGATGGAAATGTTTAAAGACTGGAAGGGATTTATATATTTCTCCCTCTACAGAGCATAATATCATTAAACCATTCAAGCAATCTGGAGGAATTTCCTAAAACTGAAGAGGGGTGATCTCCATTCCCTCAGACGGCACTGCATCAAGAACCATCATTCATCAATAGCTGGTAGAACCACATGGGCAAGGGATTCCTTTATCAAGCTCTACAATACAGAGTCACATTCACAGATACCACTTAAAACGTTACTGTGCTAAACAGAAGCCTTATGTTGTAACCATGTCCAGACAAATCCAGACATCCTGATGGCTTTTCTGACATGTGATGTGACAGAGCGATCTGTAATGATACTCAAGCGACGTTCTGACAAACTTTGCAAAACATTTCAAAATCGATCCGTGAACACTGAGATTTGTGAGAGGCGGATGAAGCTGCGGACTCGCTTTGCTTTGAATTCGAGCTTTGCCGACATTTTCCTGCATGCCTCGCTTTGTGACGTCGTTTGTCAACAGGTAATAACTCATCTTTGGCTTGTTTTTGACTGGACGTGTGATTGGATAAGACCGTTTTTGGCATGGCGGGGTTAAATGAAAATAAGTCAAGTCAGATTTATTTCTATAGTGCTTTTCATAATGGAGCATTACATCAAAGCAGCTTTACAATTTTAGATTATCTTGTAATATCTACAGCCAAAGCTTATAAATAAGCTTTAGAGAGAATTATTTCCTGTTTTTATTTTCACAATCCTACAAAACTTCATCCTCTACTTTTATCTGCTCTGAGCTTTAGAGCTCTAGTCTAAACACAGATCTCTCATCAGGAGCACTGATGATCCCAACACACACACACACACACACACACACACGCGCACACACACAAAGCTCCCAACAATAGAGTAAAACAGATCACCGGTGTTTGTTTGCCCTCTAACACATGCGTGTTGTGTTAATATAAACATGCTGTGTTAGTTCAGTGCATAAAGCTCATGTTTCATTATTAATGTGTAGGATCGGTCGAGAGACAATGAGAGAGAGAGACAGAGAGAGAGACAGATAGAGAGAGAATGACTCCACTCTAGCTTCAATTTTATTTAATTTTTTTCTTCCTCAAACCTTTCTACAGAAAGCATTTACAGAATCAAAAATCACTTTGGAATTAAAGTTTCAGCTCCAATTAGAGATGGTAATTCATAACATGTTATTGATATCAGTGGCATTACTGATTCCTGATCAATATTCTGTGTGTGGAACAGCAGGCTTATACAGGTATTCAGGCTCTGTGAGTCTGAGCAGTGCAGAGCATCAGCTAATAAAACGTCTGTCCTCCATTATTGTTCTCTTAGTCTGAGAGAAAACCTGCTAAGCCACACTGCTCGGTTGGGAAGGGACAAGCCTCCATGTATGGAGGGTCAGATCAGTGCTCATTTTGTTAACGACAACTATGACGAAAAATATTCACAATGAAAACAAGTCGAGACAACAAAGACACAGCGAGAATTTGAAGCTACTGTTTATAAAACCCTTAAAAAGGCACGACTAACATTAAACATTTTTCACGTTAAACTTACCAAATCTAGACTAAAATGTTTCAGTATTTGCCTGGTAAAACTACATTAAAACTAACAATAAATTAATGATTAAAATGTGGCTAGAACTAATATAAACTTTCAAAATTCAAAAGCCGAAGACTAAAAATCAAAAGCAGCTGTCAGAATGAGCACTGGGTCAGATACGAGGCACTCCTGGCATTAAGCGGTATGACACATTACACACTCCCAACTTCTGCAGCTAGATTTATTTCTGTATCTCTTCTGATAACGGAGCATTGTCTCAGAGCAGCCTTAGAACTCTCCAGATCCACAGCTCTGACTCAAAGCCTAGGGCGGCAGCGGCAAGGGAAATCCCTAAATCCCCATCATAGGGAAGAAACCTTGTTAGGACCCAGACTCAAAAAGAAACCCGACCTGCTTACATCCTAGTGTTATATATAAGAATTAAACTAAATTATCTAATTCAAAATAAGTTTATTGTAATAGTTAATTAAACAGAAGCTAAATATAACACTTAAAAAAGAAAATATATTACAAAATACAATTATAATATATTATAAACTGTAATACATGTAATAGAATACAATGTTATGAAGAGACTAATGAATATAATTAATGAATAGAGGATATAAAATGATATACAAGACTCGATACAAACAGAGGCGTACGATTCCAATGTTGTAGGAATCCGGTGGAATAGGTGGGACACAGGGCTGGGTATCGACACCCTGGTTCCAAAGTTGGTTTGAAAAACTGGGTACCCGTTAAAAACAGAACTTCTGTCTGTGTAAAAATCTGTCTGTATTAAATTAAGGGGGCACCTATCTGCAGGCCCGATGCATCGTGTCATCACGTAGTTTTGTTTTGATAAGCTCCGCTAGAGCATTAACGTACGACGGGTTTGAGAGAAAAAATGAAAGGTTAAATGTAATCTGTTCTAAAGCAGGTTACACCTCCAACATGATAGAACATCTAAAGCATGACACTGAGCTTCAGCAGGGTACCGGGTACAACCCACTGCTCTCGTCTAACTCAAGAGAGTCTAAAGCACTGAACGTGAACAAAGCTTAAGGTGGCTTAATGTACTAAAATAAAGAAAACAGGAAATACCAAACTTCTCTGAATTACCAGGGATCATAAGTAATCTGTACTGCTGAAATGATGAACCTGTGGTCCAAAAGGAAAGCAATCATTTTAACATTAAGCTTTTTACTTAACAAAGCTTAAATCTTCCTTTCCTTTCGGATCACAGGTTCAGTATTATGCTTAGTTTTTTGTTTTAAACGTTAATGCTTTAGCAGAGCACATCAAAACAAAACTATTACACAACGTGCCGGTCCTGCAGATACAGAAGGATTTTTGCACTAATCATGGCCGTGGGTTTCAAGCATAAAACGCATTAGTAAGAACCGGTAAGTGAAATCAAAATTCTGTTTTTAACCCATTTTGGATCAGGTTTTGATACCCAAACCTAACAGAGAAAGAAAGAAAGAAAGAAAGAAAGAAAGAAAGAAAGAAAGAAAGAAAGAAAGAAAGAGTGAAAAAAGATAAAAAGAAAGAAACAGAGAAAGAAAAACAGAGAAAGAAAGAAAAAGAAGAAAAGAAAGAGATAATTTACTTACTTATAAGAGGTTTAAAATGAAAGCAAAAAACCCCCCAAAGCTTAAAATGATCCTTTTCCTTTTGGATCACAGTGTCATCATTTCAGCAGTACAGATTATTTATGATCCATAGGAACTCTGAGAGGTTTGGTTTTCCTAGCTTTAAAAAAAAAAGCTTCATGTAAAAATGATCATTTTTGAAGCTGAAATATAAAAAATTACGACATTATTATACATTATACCTAAACTATTTGCACATTTTTCACCATTTTGGAATAAAAACTTCTCTGTGTTTATGGAATCCAGTTCTGTCCTGGTTCTAATAATCCCAGAGAAAGTGCTGCTCTGATTTGGACTGTCTAACCTGGACCGATCTGAATACAGGACATCCTAAATAAGTGTGTGTAGCGTGTGATTGTGCGTTAGTGTGTCTCCGGAGGCTCTGGTGAAGGCTAACGGATCTCAGTTTGGTTGTAGAGGCTCTATAAATAAGGCTGAATCAGGTCCCCATTACTCACGCTGTATGTAGGCTGGCGTGACGTTTGGGGGTCGGGACGATACGGGAGAGAACAAAAGTTCCTCCTACTGTCCTTGCTTTGCAGAACTTTACAGTAAGAGGGAAATCAGGCTAGGAGAACGCACACACACACAAACACACACACACACACACACACACACACACACACACACACACACACGGATAGCAGCGTGCTGGTTTTATTCAGTTACAGTTCTGTGACTGTTATACTTGTGAGAGTTTTAACCAAAGTACTTTTTACTTTCACGCATTTAAAAATGAACGTTTATCTTCTTTTAACTCCGGGTGTGTTGCTCGGATCTTCTTCTACACGTTACATGCACTCTAAGAATGAGTCCTTTAACTTTTCTTTATATTTAAATAGAAAGTAAGATGTAACATTTATGATCAAACCAATAATAGCCCAGAGTGCATAGATCCATAACACACATTTATTTGGCAAAGCAGTAACATGCAGGAATTCGCGGCTGAAAATACTAATCATCAGCTGAACTGAACAAAGATAAGACCGTAACAATTTGGAACAACAAAACTGTTCAGCTACCTCAAAAGGAAGCACCACAATGAGCACCCTGAAAGCCAGATAGCACATCAAGCCAGAAACAGCACCGAATCAAACGAAAACAAAAACAACGCCCTTTGAAAGACGACTGACAACTTACCTGAACAACTTTAGGAACCGAAACGTGACAATGGTTTTAAGCAATGTCTATAAATATCTGATCGCCCCCGGATACTTATGTACAAAATGCAGAGACTGAATCCTAAATGAACAGCATCAGCTTTAAGCCACTGCTACTGATTTATGATGTAGCTGCTCTTCAGAACCAGATTAGATTTATTATATTATTATTATTATTATTATTATCATCATCATTCTGATATTATTGGTGGAGTTTAGTACATGGTGCTGATATTTACTTTATCAAACTTTTTGTAACGCCGGCTTCGTGGGAAGGAGACACACTCAGGCGACTGGATCGGAAAAGCAGCGTTTAATACATTTACATTTACATTTACAGCATTTAGCAGACGCCCTTATCCAGAGCGACTTACAGTTGGTACAGTCTTACAATCCAAGCAATTGTGGGTTAAGGGTCTTGTCAAGGACCCAACAGGGGCAGCTTGGCAGAGGTGGGATTTGAACCCTGGACCTTCTGGTCCATAGTCCAGTACCTTACCCGCTAGGCTACCACAGTCACAGGAACACACGAAAGCAATGGGGACGTAAGAAGGCGAAGACAACACAGATAAGAGACGAAGATCGGGAGTGAAAGAAGCGAGATACTGTGCTTAGCAACAAGGTAAGGGACCAAGTGACTTAGCAGAGAACAGACGATCGAAAGAGGGTTTAAATAGGGATGGAGAGAGGCGTGAATAAGAAACAGGTTGAAAAGATTAGAAAGTTGGGGAAGAAGAGCGATCTAGAACGCGGGCGTAGACAGCCGGGCTGACTGCAGGCGTGACACTTTTACATTTCATTAAACTTTGATTAAGAAGCTTCTACTAGACTAAGTGCTCTTTGTTGGATTTTTATTAGTTGATGAGTTCAGTTACAAATTCATCTTAAAAACAAACATGAAAACATAACGGTGATGAATATCAGAGATCAGAATCATCCAGCCGGAAAAATCATGATGTGATATTTTTGACAGATCACTCAAACCTAGCATGAAAGAACCAAACCATCTTGAACACATTTTAAACTCCGGATCTGATACTCTATATTCGATACCCTAGATCTCTTGATCTGGATCTGATACTCTGGATATAATCCTCTGGATCTGATACTTTCGATCTGACACTGTGGATCTGATTTTCAGGACATGATACCCTGGATCCGATACTCTGCATCTGACAGTCTGGAACCGATTCTCTGGATCTGATCATCTGGATCCGATACTCTAGATTTTATGACTGTTTTCATGAACATTGAACCCTGAGTACGAAGCAGTTAAACACACTTTTAGGAGCGCACTAACGACCCCCGTTCCACGAACAGAGGACCAGCCCGGCGTTATCGATAAGAGTCTAATCAGCAGAGAGAGACCTCAGTGCTTTCCACTCAAGCCTCACAAGAGGCCCATGTGTAATCCTGTCACGTCTATGAACCAATCAGCATGCAGAGCGTTACACTGCACCCCAAGCTTAAAGCTGCACTCAGGAAGCTGCAGCACATCTCCATGATCCTTCAGCAACCAGGAGATGGAACAAGGAAAGCATAAAGAGGGAATTTAGAACATGAGAGAGGAGAGAGGAGAGAGAGGAGAGAGAGGAGAGAGAGGAGAGTGCCTCCCTGTGTATCTCCTCTGCTTCTGTCAGCACACCAGCTCTCTCCCCAAAGATCAATCAGATTACATAACACTGCAGAGAGAGAGAGAGAGAGAGAGAGAGAGAGAGAGAGAGAGAGAGAGAGAGAGAGAGGGAGAGAGAGCTGCAGTGATTTAGGATAAGACAGAGATGCGAGAAGTAACGGCAGGTTACTGTCTCATTCAGACAGGGCGAGGCGCGAGAGTAGTGCTGGGCGATACGACCTACAATCAATATCACAATTAATTGAACACTTCTGGAAACAATGTGTAACATCTGGAAACAACAGTCCTGTTCAGGCACCTCAAAAGGAAGCACCGCAAACAGCACCTCGTAAGCCAGACAGCTCATAAAGCCAGAAACAGAACCGACTCAAACAACAAACAATAACAAAGGCATTTGAAAGATCACTGACACCAAACAACTTTAGGAACCAATCCTAAAACGTGACAATGGTTTTAAGCAATGTCTACAAATATCTGATCGTCCCTAAGTCCCGGATATTTTTGAAAAAATGCAGAGACCAACCCCTAAATGAACAGCATCAGCTCTGAGCCACCGCTACTGATTTATGGCGTAGCTGCTCTTCAGAACCAGATTGGATTTATTATACTACAGGCAGTCTCCTGGTTACGACGCAGATCCTACAGCGTGGTGTAAGTCGATTTGTATCGTAACTCCATTCTTAACATTAAACAAATAATAAAAATGAAAAAAGTGAAGAATTCCTTACTGTCCGTGGGAGTTTCGCCCTTATTTGAATGCTTCAATGCTTCACAACAGAGGCGCTTCCCGGACTGCGCCTCGTACGCACACCGACGGTCCCATACCTATGCATCATAACTTCGGTTCCGCATTTTATATTTATTAGGAATAGTGTCGTAAGACCGGTTTGGCGTAAGTCGAGTGCAGCGTAACCCGAGGACCGCCTGTATTATTATTATTCTGATATTATTGGTGGAGTTTAGTACATGGTGCTGATATTTACTTTATCAAACTGTTTACGTTCGATTAAAGTTTGATTGAGAGCTTCTACTAGACTGTTTGATGGATTTTTATTAGCTGATGAGTTCAGTTACAAATTCATCTTAAAAACAAACATGAAAACATAACGGTGATGAATATCAGAGATCAGAATCACCCACCCTGAAAAATCATGATGTGATATGTTTAACAGATCACTCAAACCTGCCATGAAACAAAAAACAACTCGAACACATTTTAAACTCCGGATCTGTTACTCTGGATATTTCTCCAAGTTCACTGACAAGGTTTGTACTGTAAATACGCTCAGCTATTAAACCTGGGATATTTTTTCTGATGAAACTAACTGAAGGATAAAACTAGCTATGGCTATGTACTGAATATTTCAACCAACTGAAATCCTTCATGATTTAGTAGGATGTGGCATCAGTGAGTCTTTCCATCTTCTTGAATTTTTTACATATTGTGTAGCGTTTGTAAAAACACAGTGGGGAACATATTAAGATAATTTTAAAAAGGTATTAACAGAATAAAAAAAAGAGAAAATCGAAATAACTGACATCTGCAACATTATGTCGGATAACGGTTCTGAATGTCAGTTTCGATTATTTTCGACTAAATCTAATGATGTGTCACTTGTTTGGCTCATGTAAGCAAGTTTAGGCACTATCTGGGATCTCAAAAGATATCATAATGATTTTTAAGTTGGATTATGATCCACAATATTTAACAGGATTATATTTCATGTTTGTTTTTATATTTGTACCTAGGTCCAATAGAAGAAGAAGAAGAAGAAGAAGAAGAAGAAGCCAAAATCTCTAGGCAATTCAATTTGATTGCAATTATTAATCGACTATTGCATTTTGATTTTTAAAATGTTAATTAATAACTTAATGTTGACGGCATGCAAAAGTCGTAACTCTGAAGTGTGTTATTGCAGTGCCACCCGGATGCAACAGAGCTGAACAAGCAGCTCAGAAAGAGAGAAGAGAATAACTATAAACTCTGTCCTAACTTTGATTCTCGGGGATTTGTTTCCGTATTCAGTGGCTAAGATCCAGGGCTTTGGAGCCGAGATACAGCGTCCCGTCCCACAGAGATCCCACTAAAAAAGAATAAAGTCCGACATCCTCTCACATCTAAAGCCGAGTCCCAGAGTCTGTAGCTCCAGACTTACAATTCTTACATGGTCACTATTTACAAACTGAAACTCCATTCCTTTAGAGATTATTATTCTCAAATCTTTATAAACACACCTAAAAATAATCTGATTAAATAATCAAATCAAATAAAAATAATCAGTAAATTAAAAAACACAGCAAAATAAACACAGAGGCTTCTTAAGAACTGTAATGGGACCCTAAGATCAAATAAAAACACATTTCATTACTTTATCTACAGGACTACATTTACTGTCTTATTTCAGTGTTTGAGTTTGGTCTCTGGACTGCAGGAATTTTTATGGAACTCTGATAAATCTATAAAACAGTAACTTTAGGAATAAATGTTGGACAGTAAAATGAAATGTTTCCATGATCTGGTCAGATCCTGTAGATCCAAAACCTACTGACCTGTAAAAATCACCTTTATCTCTAACATCCACATCCACATGGAATAGAGAGAGAGAGCGCCACCTATTGGTTAACCACAGTGTTCCCCTCACTGTTTCACAGACACAGGTCTGTTTATCTAAAGCGACTTCTGCCTTATTCAGTCCAACGAGGTAAAGTCCGAGTAGTTAAGGGTTAAGGGCCTTGCTCTGGGGCCCTCAAGTGGCAGCTTGGCCGTTCTGGACCTCGAACCCTCAACAGTCCAGGACCTAAAACTGTCGCACCTGTACTGTCCCAGAGGAGATTAGAGTCGTTGAAGCTCACAGAAACGGCAATACTTCCTCTTCACACAAGTGGATGAAGAAAAAGTTCTCTTGACCATGAGGCGTATGGGCTGCGACAGCAGAACACTGCAACAGAAATCAAATCAGCCTGCTAAAACTGAAGAGCTGAGGTCTTTCTGAGCTTCTGCTGGGTTGATGGTTTGGTTTTACTTCAGCTAATCAATCAGGTCTGAAGCCAAAGTCTGTCTGAGGTCTTTAGGATCACCAATCTCCTAATTTCTCCCTCCAGGAAAGCACAAGGACCTCAAACTGGGATGGTGCCAGCCTGAGGAGGAACAAACCCCCAGGAAGCTCATGCTGGATGAAAGCTCCTCACGAGCTCTGTAAACACAGATTGCTCCTTAAGCAGACAGCACGATTGACGTGCTAACAATGCTAACATGTCACGAGGATGACAGATCGGCCAATCAAGAGTCGCAGCCAAATGGAACGACGGCACGCCAGACACCCGGCACACACTACTAATCAAAATGGCAGCCAGGCAGGAGGGTGAGAGCGCGGCGGAAAGCATCATTCACCGTGTCACTGAAGTACAAACTGGCTCCGGGTTCAACCTGATGCTTCATAGCACAGAAAAGAAGGAGCCATCAAGCCATGGAGATCTATCTCAGCCAAAATCCATCCCAAATACTCGTTCATAAACCTCATAAACCTGCAGCACATGATTTAACTCTAATCTCACTTGGAGGGATTGGTGCTGGTTTGAGTTTGGTGTTAGAGCAGGGAGAAATGGAGATATATAACAGGTTACAGACACCTGCTCGTTAATCAGCCAATCATACGACAGCAGCTCAGTGCGTTTAGGCATGTAGGCATGATCAGGGCGAGGTGGTGAATCAACCCGAGCATTAGAATGGGGAAGAAAGGTGATTTTAGTGACTTTTTTATTTCCAAAACTGCAGATCTACTGGGATTTTCAGAGGTTTTACAGAGATGGTCCAAAAAAAGACGGCAGTTCTATGTGTGAAAACGCCACATTGCTGCCAGACTGGTTCAAGCTGATAGAAAGGTAACAGGAACTCAAACAAGCACTCGTTACAATAATCTCTGAGCACACAACACGTCCAAACTTGAAGCAGATGGGCTACAGCAGCAGAAACACACCGGGTGTCAGCTATGAAAAGGCAACTGAGGCTACAGTTCATACAAGCTCACAAAAATTTCAACAGAAAATGTTGATTTGAGTCTCACTGTCTGTAGCAACATCTGGACGTTCAGGTAAGAATTTTTATTGCGTAAACAACGTGAAAAAATAACAGTGCCATCCTACCTTGTACCAACGGTTCAGGCTGGTGCTGCTGGTGTAATGGTGCAATTTTCTAGTGCCCCTTAATACCAATTTAAACCCCAGAGCCTACCAGGGTATTGTTGCTGACCATGTGCACCAATTTATGCCCACACTGTACCACCTTCTGATGCTCAAATCATTTCAAACTGGTTTCTTAAACATGACGCTGAGGGCGCTGTACTCAAACAGCCTCCAAACTAACCAGATCTCAGTCCAACCTTTGCCAAGCTGCCACTGTTGGGGCCCTGAGCATGGTCCTTAACCCTTAACTGTCTGCTTACTGTCCCTTAACTTACCAAACGTAATGACTTCATAACGTCTACCGTCCTGTTGTTGGTGGGCCACATCACCCTGCTCAGTGAAGGTCAGTAGATTTACCGTGGTGTGTTTTTGGAGTGGACACATGCCCTCTCTGAGCACTGAAAGGTCAGCTTCAAAGCCTGACACACTTCAAAGTAGCAAACACACACTGATCCTCGGTGTTCAGGGCGTGGCTACCATGTGGTTTGTGATTAAATCACACAGAGAAATGTAACCTTTATAACGCAAGTGTATTTAATCTAAGAGAACCACATGTGAATCAATTACAGGTGAAGGTTTCATATTTACACTCAAATGAGGTAGCACAAAAAAAACAAATTCCCTTAGTCTATCATCAACATGGGAATGATTACAGGATTGACACTGTTCACATAAAGCTAGGGTTAAGGAACTACTCGAGAAAGAACATTCCTCCAAGATGGGAGTCACCATGTCTCCAGATCTACAATTAGATCCCAACTTTATGATAAACTATTTCAAAGGCGAGTCAGAAGTAGAGCTGTGCTAAAAGATCGATACAGCAATATATTGCGATATTTATTTTCGTGATATACTACAAATCAGAAAAAGTTGGGACAGTATGGAACATTCAAATAATAAAATAAACACAGTGTTCTTTACATTTCCTTTGACTATTATTTCATTGTAGACGTATTACCCCAAAGTCTTTCCTGGTTTTTTTTGTTAATAAACATCCATTCTTGCATTTCAGACCTGCAACACATTAGGGCTGCAACTAACGATTATTTTAATAATCGATTAATCGGTCGATTATTTTTTCGATTAATCGATGAATCGGGTTAAAAAAAAAAAAACTTTCCATCTCTTTATTCAGAAATATAACATTAAATAACAGAGCAAATAAGTGCTTACAATAAATCTCTGATGCAAACACTACATACAAACTCATTCACTCCCTTTCTTTAAGAACTTTGCATTGCAATTCAAAAATGTTATCATGTCAACATGCTCCAGGCTAAAGCTGGCTCTCTTTTTAGAGACTATGGCCCTGTCCACACGAACACACGTTGTTTTAGGTCACTGAAAACGGACTTTTGTTTGCAAAACTCCTTCCAGGGTGAATATTTTCAGAAACTCCGTTTTACAGCGTTGCCGTGTGGACTGGGGAAAAAACGGAGTTTCTTGCTTGTAACGTCATTTGTGCGCCGTTATCTCCTTTGTTTACATGAGGCGATTTTGTGCAGTAGAGTGGACGTAGCCAAAATGGTGCCAGCTGTAACACTGCTGTCCGAACTTGTTACAAATCTACAAATATATTTACAATTATTACTTTTTCATTACACTGAAGAACAGAGGCGTCAGGAAAGCGCTACGGAGGTCACTGCTATATCCATCACACGTACGAAGCAGTTCCCGCCCCCAGCGTCACCGGTTTGGGACGAGACCCGGTCGGACCTCTCATTGGTGAGACAGCTTTCAAAACGAAGTGGTTGTTGAAGAAGAATGGTGAGGAAAAATGTTTTGGTATGCATAGGACGTTGCTGTTGTCGCTGAGTGAGCTGCTTCGCCGGCACATAGGACTGCTGGTGTGGCTCTGCTCCTGACAGCGACTGTGTGCGGTTTTGTGGTTATGTGGACGGAAGTTTTTTTGTTTAAACAGTGCTTGTGTGGACGCGATGTTTTTATAAACGAATTTGAAAACCCGCGTTTTAGAAAATACCCGTGTACGTGTGGACATAGCCTTAATGCTAACTTATTTTGAAGAGATTCCACGTCCGCGCCGGCTCCGCCTCGCTCCGTTCAATCGCTCGTGTTTTTTTTTTCCCAGCGCTGACCGCAAGTGCTGCAAGTAACGTAAGCGGATATGATAAGGCGGGCGGGGGGGGCCGCAAATCAGGGGACACGACGAATCGATAATGAAATTCGTTGTCGACGCTTTTAGTAATCGATTATTATCGTTTTTATCGTTTCGTTGTTGCAGCCCTACAACACATTCCAAAAAAAGTTGGAACGAGGGCAATTCAGGGCTAGTAATCAAAGGTAAAAGGCTGTTTCCATGAAAGGCTGAATGACTGAAATGTTTTAAAACAATGTTCCTCAGAGAGAGACTGGAAGGGATTTATATATTTCTTCCTCTACAGGGCATAATATCATTAAACCATTCAGAATCTGGAGAATGATCTCCACTCCCTCAGACGGCACTGCATCAAGAACCGGCATTCACCAATAGCTGATAGAACCACATGGGCAAGGGATTCCTTTATCAAACCTTTATCAAGCTCTACAATACAGAGTTACATTCACAGATACCACTTAAAACGTTACTGTGCTAAAAAGAAGCCTTATGTTATAACCATGTCCAGAAGGGGCGTCGGCTTCTCTGGGCTTGGAGGATCTGGGATGGACCATCATACAGTGGGAACGGGGACTGTGCTCAGACCCATCAGAGACGAAAAGGAACATCCAGACTGTTATGAAGCCCAAAAGCCAGGCTCTGGCATGGTATGGGGCCGGGTCAGGGCCCTTGATAAAGGTCATTTCCACTCCTCTAGTACACTGAGAATTTAGAGCAACATAAGCTGCCTTCAAGATGCCATCTTTATCAGGGACGTCCATGCATTTTTCAAGACAAATCTTTCTTTTCTTTCTTCCGATCTTTCTTTGAAGAACATTGTTTTTAAACATGTCAATCATTTTCTCATGCCGTCTGAGGGATTGGAGATCACACCTCTTCAGAGTCCCGATCTAACCCCTCACTACTGGAACTATTCCTTATGTCTGTATATCTTTATTATTCTTACTGTTGTTTTAAATTGAACATGAATTATAGTTATTAATGCATACGCTCAAGGCAATAACAAACTGAACTGAACTGAAGAGATGGAGAGGCCTGCAGCGAGACATTACCCATAATCCTTCACTTCACCACAGGCAGCATCTCAGATGGGCAGATGGAGGTGAGACTCAATGAAATTCACACACACACACACACACACACACACACACACACACACACACACACACATATACACACAGAAAGAGGGAGAAGTCATTTTGTGTGTCTGAGGCTCGGTTCAAATCTCAATGTCGTCACACATATGTAAAGGAATTCTCCCTCTGTTCAACCTCGGTGTGTGTGCGTGCGTGTGTGTGTGTGTGGTCCCTGAGTGAGTGCTCACACTGCGGAGAAGGTTGATCTGCTGCAGTGCTGCGTGGGTAACAGAGAGGGAGAGAGAAGAAGAATCCGTTTGACCGATTATTTAGAAGGTTTAGGATGGAGCCATGGACATTATTTCACTTCGAGCTGTAGGTTCTGTCAAACAGGTCGTTACCCAAAATAGTCGCTGACCAGACATTACCATGGTTACATAATGATTTTATGCTGTTGTAATGTAAATATAAAGGATATTTCCAGAAGAACACTGTGTACAAACGATACGTAAATAAAAACCTGAGTGTAATAACTCTACCATCTACACATCATCTGAATCCTAAACTGTTCTACACATCACTCCCTCCAGGAAACACACACACACACACACCGTGGTTCTTCAGTTACAAACACACGCTAACCATCACACACACACTGTAGAACCAAAGTATAAACACTCACCATGGAATATAAACCTAAATAAACACACCCTGCTGGCTGCACACAACCAAGAGGGAATGAGCCCAGTAATACAAACACTAACTTACAGAACAGGTCATGCAGGACCACCAGAGATAAAAAAAGAGTTTATCGCTCAACTCAATTTATTCGGCGTGCAGCTTCATATTACTGCTGAACGATTTTCACGATTAATTCGGATTCGTCAATAAAAATGTCATCACTGAGACTGTACATGACCTAGTACCACAGAAGGGTGGAGATCTCACTCCGATGGTGTGGAATTGGTACGGATATGAAGCGTCAGATATTAAAGAAATTCGGTTAAAGTGTAAGTGGTGTCATAAGTCAGTCACAACCTAAAGTAGCAGCACTCAGGACTAGGGGTGTAGCCATTCACCCTGCTCACGATTTGATTCATGATACTGAGTTTTTAAACAAACAAACAAACTATTCCCCTGCAATTAAGAGAAATTAGTAGAAGCAGAGGTTTAAAATTGTAAACAAAATGCTCTATCATTCCTTTTCTTGGAATCTATTTTTCTGTAGAATTCAAATGAATGTGTAATTTCCTAGTACAAAAAAATATAAAAAAAGAATCTTTAGTCTGTTGCAATTGAAAGAAATTAAGGAGTTTTAAATAATGCCACTGCAACAAAATTTGCTGTTAACAGCTTCACCAAATTTAAAAACTAAGTGGGAATTTAAAGCAAAAATCTAATTAACAAACAAGCTCAGAGATGGCATAAAAAAACAACGCATCGTCCGTCTTCACGGTGCACATCATCGCATTTTGCATCATCGCATTCGTTACACTACTTACGATAAAACAGAAGCCATGTGTGAAACTACCGGCCGAAAATACAAGTTACTACTCGACAACCAAAGCTCCGACTAAAACACAGCCAACGTTAACTGCGAAAGGATGTAGCTAATTCAGTCTCACTTGTTTTTTACAATTTGCACATCTCAATAAAATTTAAATAACACGCTAACTGAAATATTTTATGAGCTTATGTTTGATTTTTAGCTAAATGTCTAGCTGTCTTAATGAGAAAAGGAGCCAAAATGGAAAAAAGAAAAAAAAAACAAGAGACAAACATAAAAAAGCTAGAATTTATGTAATTTTTACACATTTGCAATGGAAAGGAAATGTAGTAGTAAGCATTATTTGCACAAGAGGAAGTTTTTTACTATTTTTCTACCGCTAATTCTATTTTTTTAATTGCATTATGTAAGAACTAAAAAACTAAATCATAATAGAGAATTGCAAAAAAATCTAAATTAATCTAGGTAAATTTTTTTGCCCTTAACATCGCCCAGCCCTTATTCGTAGTGATGATTTCTCTTAGGCATGTGATTCTGCTGATAGCGTTTCACCTTGGCGTCCCAGCTCGGCAAAACCTTTGGTGCCACATAAATAAAAACAATCATTCCACCCAATCAATCTAATCCAACATTTTGGGAACCCAGATTACACCCTACCCCACCCCTCATGAACACATTATTAAATTCAGTGTGCTAATGACAAAAAAACAGATGTGATTTTTAACATAGTGCCATGCTTTCTGCCCAACTAGCACTTCCCCCGACCCACCCACTGTTCACCCTGCAGGTGGTGAGCCCACATGAGTCCGTGTCATTATTTCAACCTGTGATACATACATGTGATGAGGCAGAGTGGGCACAGAGCTCTGCCCTCCATGTGCCAGACCTTCAGTCTCTTCTCTATGTGCCAGGCCCATTGTCAGGCACATCGGCCCATATTCTCGCCCAACCCTCTCAGATGCCAGACCTGGGGAGACTTGGGGATGCAACGTAATGAGTAGGTCACCTTGCCAATGGCTGTATTCTAACCAGGGAAGCGAGGCAAGGGCGCAAAGAAGGGGCCATAATGCCTGGTACAGGGAAGGCACATAGAGGACAGAGGAGCGGGTACTAGGGTACCACCTTGCCAGGGGCAGTTCTAGGCCCACTCAGGAACAGGGTTGGGGTAGCAGTCATGTGACAGACCTGAGGAACACCCACTACAGAGTGCTGGACCGATATCACATGCGGGTACGAAAGGAAAATGATATAAAGTATGATCAGAAATCTTCAATTAAACAATTCCAAACAAATATACTGTATTATTAAATATTTTTAAAACCAAAAAACAGTTTAAACTTTAAAAAGTTATGATCCATCAGGGATAACAAGACAAACATCACAAGATCTGC
Organism: Ancistrus triradiatus; assembly: GCA_025084515.1. Classification (NCBI taxonomy): domain Eukaryota; kingdom Metazoa; phylum Chordata; class Actinopteri; order Siluriformes; family Loricariidae; genus Ancistrus; species Ancistrus triradiatus. The sequence continues at coordinate 33,539 of JAJAGP010002752.1, forward strand.
TGGGTCTAACAAACCCACTTCCTAAAGCATTTTACACACACAGACACACACACACACACACACACACACACACACACACAGACACACACACAGACACACACACAGACACACACACACACAGACACACACTACAGTGAAATTCCACTTCCCCCTGACCCTCCGCCGGTTATAATTACACCCCCGTCACGCCTCCTGTAATTTTTGGAATGGGCTTGTGCTGAACGCTGCCGTACAGAAAATCCCGATAAAGGCCTGAGACCCGTTACACACACTCCAATTAACACCGTCAGATTTAATTAACGAGCAGATCTTTGCGGCGATGGAACATTTAGCACTGGGGGAACGCAGCACGGTTTAGTATTAATATATTAAATCGGTTTTAAATTCTGACGCTAATCAGTCGGCAAATCGGTTATTGTAGCTTAATTTGGCGAGAGCTGCTCTTAGAGTCTTGGATCGATTTGGAATTGTTTTGCACGGCAAAACGTATAGTTTTGTAAAATTTAAATCGATTAAACAGAACGTAAATGACACACTATTAACAGGCATATTAGAAATGCACCAAAAGTTTGGCTACAGAAAGAGATTAAAGACGAACTCAGATAGCAAGGGCTAGGGAATAAAAGTGAAAACTAAAGTGCATGGGTTCTGTTTATTATTTAACGCAAAACTCCAGGAACCAGAACGCAGGCGCAGAACAGGCACACAGAACAGAGAACAGATAAATCAAGTACCTTTTTTAATAAAGGAGCATTGTCTCAGAGCAGCTTTATAAATATCTAAATCCACAGCTCTAACTGAAAACCTAGGGTGACCGGGACAAGGAAGAACCCAATTCCCTATTCATTATACGGAAGGAACCCTGTTAGAAAGCCATGAGGCAGCATGTTCGGTAGGTGACTGATTAACCCAGGCCGAACCATTTAACGTACAGACACGGTTCGAACACGTTACGTAGATGATCACGCTGTGTGGTGTTCCGTGTGTTTCGGAATCGATTCGTTTTGTCATATTTAAAAGATTTAAGTTTAAATATTAAAAATCTCCCATATGAATGCATTGACAGAATGTTCAGATTCAAATTTCAACCACAAAAGGCAAAATTCAAATCTTCAACCGACAAACTTTCACAGACTCTCCCCTCTATGCCTCCATAAACATAATATGTACATATACATAGTACATAGTATTTAATACACTACCAACACGTGGCCAAAAGTATTGGGACACAAACCGACATTCTTTCTCCTTGCCACATTCCAAGCACTGTTGTTGTTCCTTCTGGAAATCTAGTAACCGAAATGTAATAACAGAACAGAAATCATAAAACTACAAGCAACAGTGTTCCATACAGTGGGTCAGCCAGATTTGGTGATGTGTTGTACGCAGATGTATGGAACACTGTGATATTGCTGTAATCGATGCTTGTGAGGAGCTAGTTAGTTCAACATGATTGACCTACTCAATCTCATTATCACACCATGGAATGTCTGTCGTTGAAGGTTTTGCGTTTAAATAAATGACGATGATCAGATTACACAATTTGAAGGGGGTTAAAACTGCCTTCCTTATAAGGATGCGGTTCCTGAGGTAAATCCCGTAGCTTTGTTACTGCATCATTTTCTCTCTGCGCAAACACGCAGCGCGCGGGTGTGTGTCCACACACACACACACACACACACACACGGTCCTACAGCCTCCGTAATCACATCCCGAGTGTCATTTTATCGACATTTAAAGCAATTAAGCCATTAATGGAGACCAGCACTGAAACTGTTCCCGCCTCAGCTGACTGGGGTTTGCGGTAAAACGCCCCAGCGCCCGCATAACCATCTCGCCTCAGGATCCTCACATCAAACCGCGCGAGATCTGAGTAAAATGGAAGCCTCTGCTCTACTCACAGTGCGTAAAAACTGGATTTCGTCCTCGGCTTCGCCTCCCTCTGCCATGATGAAGCCGCAGCGGGACCCGAGCTCAGCATCAACACCGGACCGTGATGAGACTGAGCGAGAGACTCGGCTCCTATAACGGAACGTTAGCCAGCTCTGATTGGACGATCAGCCTGTTCAGAGGGCGGAGTCAGCCAGGTGAGTCCGTCACAGTTAAATAGGAAAACAGCACCCTCTGCTGGCCCTAAATTCTCAATTGCATGCATTATACAGGATAACTACTAGTCTGAGTGGTGCTTGAAAGTTTGTGACCCCTTAAGAATTTTCTATATTTCTGCATAGATATGACCTAAAACATCATCAGATTTTCACACAAGTCCTAAAAGTAGAAAAAGAGAACCCAGTTAAACAAACAAGACAAAAAATATTATACTTGTTCATTTATTTATTGAGGAAAATAATCCAATATTACATATTAGTGAGTGGCAAAAGTATGTGACCCTTTGCTTTCAGTATCTGGTGTGATACAGCAATAACTGCAGCTAAAGTTTCCTGTAGCTGTTGATCAGTCCTGCACACCGGCTTGGAGGAATTTTAGCCCATTTCTCCGTACAGAACAGCTTCAGCTCTGGGATGTTGGTGGGTTTCCTCACATTAGCTGCTCGCTTCAGGTCCTTCCACAACATTTCCATTTGATTAAGGTCAGGACTTTGGCTTGGCCATTCGAAAACATGACCTTTATTCTTCTGTAACCATTCTTTGGTAGAACGGCTTGTTGCATGACCCACCTTCTCCTGAGGTTCAGTTCATGGACAGATGTCCTGAACACAAAACATTCTTCCAATGGCCTTCTGGCTCGTCCACGTGATCTTTAGCAAACTGCAGACGAGCAGCAATGATCTTTTTGGAGAGCAGTGACCTTCTCCTTGCAGCCCTGCCATGTACACCATTGTTGTTCAGTGTTCTTCTGATGGTGGACTCATGAACATTAACATTAGCCAATGTGAGAGAGGCCTTCAGTTGCTTAGAAGTTACGCTGGGCTCCGTTGTGACCTCGCCAACTATTACACAACTATTGTATGAAGATACACAGCCATATGAGTGGATGATATAAATTTCAACAGAATGCGTTTATTACATTAAATAATCCCATAAACAAAGAAACATAACAGTAATTACCTTTATGATGTTTTTATTTATGAGGTACTCATAGTTTTTATGTAAGCTGTTATCTGGTGTCACACAGTAATGAGCAGAGCCATATTAGGGCGTGTAACTAATCGTTATAACTATTCTGTTAATAATGCTGTATATAATATGTAGAATGTAGGGAATAGTGATCAGACAATCACTTAGAACACAACCCATCAGTTCTGGTGCTTCACAATGTCAAGTAATGGTAATACAACTAACAATATTAGCACGTTAACTTTGACAGCACACATATATTTTTTATATATACAGTATATATACACCCCTTTTAACCTGCAGGGGCCCAGAGGTGTCAGAGAACACATGATGAAGCTGTAAACGTGCCCTGGGTGGGATGCCAGTTCATTACAGGGCTGGAGCTGGGCTCCTCTCCTTCAGACACGGCCAATAATGCCAACCTGGCACTGCCATACAGGGCAGTAGAGCACAGATGTATTCATTATATTGAGGCTTGGTCCCAACAAGGTGTCTTTATCATCACATTTAAGGACTTTCCTTGTCACTGTCACCCCAGCTGTGGAACTGTGTACAGGTAAGACCCATTTAACGTTCACCTGATCAACTCTGTTCACATTAATGCAATTACAATAAGAAATAAATATCTGTCTTATATAAAAGGTCCAAAGATAAGAATGGCTGTATCGTACAGCACTGTACTAAATGTTTTCATATTGTGCTTTAATTCATATTAGGGCTGGGCAATATGATGATACAAATCACCTTTATCTTGATACATAAATATTATCTTTCAATATTACGAGAAATATGAGAACGTATCTTTAATATTTGTTAAGTGTATATAATTCAACATGTAATCAGAAATAGGTCTCATGTGGTCTTTTTTTTTTATTTTATTTGCTATCATACATCATCAGGATATGAAATATCGGTCATATGGCACAGCACTAATTCATATTATTGTTTGAAATAAAAATGCTATGTGCAAACCATCTAAACTACTCTGTGACTGTGGTAATGTCCAGTCAACGTCCATTTCAGCCAAGGCCCTGTTTCACAGAACATAATGCATTTAATGACAAACGACATAATGATGACCTTTTTGACAATTAACACGTATTTAAACTTATGAATGTAAATCTTCTATTTCTACAGGTATTTAGACACTTAATTCAACACTCAAAACACAGTTAGAGCTTTGAGTCTCCTTGTCTGAGTCTCTTAAGTTTGTTGACTTTTTTGGGATTTGGACAGTTTATCTCAGTCCTCCTGCAGATCCCCTCAAGGTTCATCTGATTGGATGAGAAGCATCTGTGAATGAAATCTTTTCAGGAACCTCTCCAAATGTTCAAAGTGAACGCCAAGTTAATTTCTGTGGGGTTTTTTTTACAATAGAGCATTGACCCCAGGGAGACAGTGGAAAGGAAAAACTCCCTAAATGATGACCTAGACACTTGATGACCAAATCTACAACAGAAATGTTTGGTACTGGTGCAGTAAAACGTGCAGCCATGGTTCGTATGTCAGTTCGTTCCTGCGGACGCACAAACCTGCACATGAATAAAACACTTAGTGAAACGCACGAGCAACTGAGTGTTCCAATAAATACCATAAAACAATCAAGCCATAAAAGATGTTTTTAAAAATAAATTCTGTATCAGGACAGATTTCCTCACCCATAATCCGTTTGGTTCAGCCAGTGCTGACGGCTTGGAGCTCGTACTGCTGATGTCCCACAGGAGGCGCTGCAGAGCTCTGCGATCTCCTGAGTGGACCAAACACCTGGGACAGCGGCGTCCTCCTGGAGCGGGACGTTTCCGCGACGGTGTGAAACCCACCCTGTGGCTCTTTCTCGTTCCTCTGGGCTCTGCTCTCAGAGAGTCCTGTTAGTAATGGAGCTCTGGAGCTTCTGGTTCTTCTGGAGCTTCTGGTTTCTGGAGCAGCACTGGAGGCGGAGCTTTCAGTCAGGAGCCAGTTGGGCATTGTGGGAAATGATGTGGAAGGATTGGGGGGGTCTGACTGAGAGGGTCCGTCCACAGGAACGTCCGGCAGAGGACAGAGAGCTGGAGCAGGGTCTGATGTTACACTGAGATGTCCTAACTTCAGCAGGACCTGCTTGGGTTTTGATTCATTACCTATTAAATGAACAAGCATTACATTTTTTAAATTATTTTAGTTAATTTTATACTCATATATAACCACATACCTTCATATAACGGTTCCTGTGGTTACCTATCATACACCCCTACATTCAGGTCTCTGCACTCGGGTTTCATTTACACCCTATAACAAATAACTTTCTGTGTAATTAACATTGATAATAGTTTAATTCAAACTTAGGCGCATTTACAGAGAGTTACCACCAGATAGCGCCAGATACCGTTGTAAAAATATGCTCTCGAAACACATATTTTAAAAAAAAAACATTTTTTTATTATAAGTTGATCTAAAATCAGGTGTTTTATATTTTCACTGGACAGGCATTTATTTCATGAGTGGGTGTTATATTTGTGGGTCAAATAATTTAAAATGTAAAAATATAAAAACATTAAATTATAAAAAAATGTCAAATATTTCTTAATGATGTCCGAATAATAATTGCTATTATTGATTTATATATGGAGTTAGCGTTAGAGAGAGGGAATTAACCAGAAGCAACAAGGATGAATTTATGATAAGTAAACAATTAATAATTTTTAAAGGTGTGACGATACACTCTGTTCATGGTTTGATTTTCTCACGATCAATTTTCTATCCAATAAAAAACACTATTTATTATTTCTGAAGTGTAAACAATGCAGAACGATGCATATTTTCTTGTATATGGTTTTAAACAAACAAAAAAACTTGAGTTCCCTGTAATTAGAAGAAATTAGAAGGAGCTTTAAAATTGTAAATGAAATGCTCCATTGTAGCTTCACTGTATCTTAAATAAACGAGTGAAAATATTCCTTTATTTCTATGAAGAATAACAAAATAACGTACTTTTCTGGAATAAAATGTAAAAAACTAAAATAAATTGTTAGTCTGCTGTGATTAAAATAAATCAGAAAAAATTATGAATAATGTTATTGCAACTAAATGTGCTGTTGGCATGATTTCATCAAATTTAAATAATTTTTTAATGAAATCACTGAGAATGAAGATATGCATTCGGGAGCATGATGTATAACTGCGCCCTCTGGTGTTAAAAAATTGACTTTCTCTGTTTTAAGACGGTGTAATAAACAGAGCACATGATGTCATCCAACTCCACCATTCACATCTTCCCACCCACTGAGCATGTAGAGTCTCTCAGGTCTCACCTGGTACAGGTGTGATAAGGTGGGGCTCGGGGGTGTGGCCTGCGCTGGGACAATGAAGAGGGGAAGAGCTTCCTATGAGAGAAAGAGCGAAAGAAAAAACTCAAGAAACACATAATATTAGTGTTTGCTTAACTTGCAAAACTTGCTTATTAATTTTAAACAAATAGGAATTTATTTTATTTTAACTTTTCTTATTCTATTTTTTCCTATTAAGTATTTTATCTGATTTTATTTACTTCAGTTAAACTTTTTATTTTAGGTTCCTAAAGTATATTTTATGCATATTTTATTAGAAGTTTTATTTTATATGATTTTATTTACTTCATTTGTACTTTATGTTGGATTTCTAAAGTATGTTTTATTTTATTTTTTGTATTTTATCTGATTTTATTTGGTTCCTTTTTACTTTAGGTTCCTAAAGTATATTTTATTCATATTTTATTTTAATTTTTATTTTATCTGATTTTATTTACTTCATTTATACTTTTTATTCTAGGTTCCTAAATTATATTTATTCATATTTTATTTGATCTTATTTACTTCATGTATAATTTTTACTTTAGGTTCATAAATATATTTATATTTCATGTAAATTCATTTTATCTGATTTTATATACTTCATTTGCACTTTTTATTTTAGATTCCTAAAGAATATTTTATTTTATTTTTAATTTTATCTGATCTTATTTACTTCATTTATACTTTTTGTTTGAGGTTCTTAAAGTATATTTTATTCATCTTTTATTTTCATATTTATTTTATATAATTTTATTTACTTTTTATTTTAGGTTCGTAAGATATATTTTATTCAAAATTTTATTTCATTTCTTGTTTCATCTGATTTTATTTACTTCATTTATACTTTTTATTTTAGGTTCCAAAAATATATTTTATTGATATATTTTTTTAATTTTATCTGATTTTAGTTACTGCATTTTTCTTCATTCAGTTTAGTTCAAAAGATCGCCAGAATATCGTATCGTAATGGACGTCCTGCTACGTCTAATCTACTACGTTCTACTACTGATGCTAAAGTTCTTGCAGAACCCTGGGTGCTCATTTTTGACTCACGGGATCTTCTCTTTAGCACATTGTAAGCTTCCTCCTCAAACGGCTGCACCATCCTGTTAAACTGCTGCAGATCTTCCTCACACACCAACCTTCTGCAACCAAAAAACACCAGAGAACCCTCTGCGGCAAGGTGCCAACTTCATACCCGCGCCTGACTGGGGGTGCCAAAACTTTAGCCTAACAGAAGAAAATCAGAGTTGCTTTTATTCGCTAATGGTTGATCAGCTGAATCTCGGTTCATTCTTACCTGATCTCCCTCAGTAACAGCAGCTTCTCTGGAGTATTGAGAACATCCAGCAGGGGGCGCACCAGGGCTTTCACCTCCCCATCAGCCACGTGCTGCGAAAACAGAGGAGTAAGGAGTCTTACAAACGAATAAAGGAGGTCAGAGCGTGAGCAGGTTCCTGAGCTCCATTACCCGCTTACACAGCTCCAGGACTACAGCCACATCCTCATCCTGCAGCAGCTTCCTGGCCATGTCCTCCACCTGAGGGAGGGGCGCCTGATCACACCTGCTGCTGCTCGTACCTGCACTCAAACACCCACAGGTAACATCATACGGGCTCATGCGAGAGTTACATGTTTTATTCATTTTCTTAGAAGTTTCTTATTATTTTGAAGCTCTTTAAGTGATCTTAACCCTAACCCTAAATCCTAATTACTACCCCTAACCCAAACCCATGGCTAACCTTCTTTTCTATTTTTTGAAATTTTATTGTTTTTAAATCTTTATCGTTTTTTCACTTATTCCTATTATTATTTTACCTATTTTTATCTACTTCATTTTTACTTATGTCCCTAAAGTATATTTTATTCACATTTTATTTATTTATTTTTTTTATATGATTTTATTTACTTCACCTTACTTTTTATTTTACACTCTTCAAGTAAATTCTATTCAGTTGTTAAGATTTTCTTAAAATATTTACATATTTATATATATACTTTTCTGAATGTTTATCCTTTAGTGATTTCTTAAGACACTAAAAGAATTATTTTAGTCCATCTTATCCTATTTGACTTCATTTTACTTATTTTAGTAATTTCAAGGTATATTTCATTACATTTTATTTTAAGTTATTTTTCAGTTATTTAATCAGAATATATAATATTTAATTTAAATATATAAATAGGGATTTAAATCTAAAGTTTGTCTAAATATGATGCAGGATTAATCAATCTTGAGCAAAACTGGACTTTTTTCCGTGGCTTTTCTCCAAGCAGAAGCTCCAGAGGGTCAGGTGACCCGAGCCCGAGTTCTTCCTGCTGTATGAAGTGGTTGTGACCTCATGACGGTTTATGGTTGGTACAGAACTGTACCCTGACCTGGCTCAGATGGTGGTGGGAATTTGGAGCACCCCCTGGAGGAGCTTCTCCTCTGGAACAAACTGAGGAACGTTCTAGAACGCTGCAGTGAGATTCCTCCTCCTCCTAGCTTCATCTTTTTCTGCTCTTCTTCTGTGTGAGAAAGTAAAACAATGCCATCATCATGTTCCTACATTTAGGTAACGATTATAAGTATGTGCTATCAAACAAAACATACAAAATAAAACAACAAAAATAACAAAAAGACAAAATAACAAAAATAAAGCCTGACCCGACACAGTCATGTGGCTCTGGGTCCTGCAGATGGACGGACCGGACCTGCTCAGGGTCGGCAGGACAGATGTTTTTCCGTCCTCTCTCGCCTCCTGTCCGGCGTCTCGAATGGCCGAGTCATGCAGGAGCTCGGTGTGGCCTCGGCTCAGACTCGTCTCCACCAAATCGTCCTCTCTGAAAGACAGGTCCTCGGTCCAGCTGGAGGCGTCACCCGTTTGGGAGCCGAGGGGCAGAGAGAGAGGCAGCGTGGCCTGGGACAGGCCGGCGACCGAGTTCAGAGGGGTTCCAGAGGACATGGAGGAGGCCGAGGAGGACGAGTCTGAGCCCCGGGATGAAGAATGGTGAGGGCTGCTTCCTAAAAAATGTAAAACGTCAGCTCTGAGCTTTAGCTGTAAATTTATTTTAACGTAAAAGAGGGAAATACTTACGATCTTCCAGCCAGCTGTACTCAGCCACCAGCTCCTGATAGGCCGGGTATCTCCCCGCCTCCTGTCAATCAAACACAGGCTGCTTTATTCATGTATCTGAGCTAATCAATAGCTAATCAGTGTGTGTGTGTGTGTGTGTGTGTGAGACCTTGATCATAAGGCTGATGTTTGATTGGCTCTTCAGTACTTCCACTGCTCTGCTGTGAGTGATTTCCTGAAAGCTCACACCATTGGCTGACAGGATCTGATCCCCCATCTTAATCCCGCCCTGCTCGGCCAATCCGCCAGGATCCAGCCTACACACACACACAGACACACACACAGACACACACACAGACACACACGCACGGTTCAGAAACTTCCCACTGTCTGAGAGAGAGACAGATCCAGACAGACAGGCAGACGGACTCTGACTTAGAGACGTAGATGCCGAGGCCATACTCGATCCCTCCGCGGATGTTGAGGCCGAGGCAGCGCTGAGAGACAGACGTCTGCAGATGGACCGTCCGACACAGAGCGCCGTCTGAGAGCCCGTCTGATAGAGACACGCCTCCGTCTACCACCACCATCCTACGGTGTATCAGATCCACCCTACACACACACACACACACAGACACACACACACACACACACAATAACAGAGACTAAATTTCCTTATTTGTACATCAACACGTTAAAGATTAAAAGATCTACAGTTCAAATAAAAACAACTCTTTCATCACTGTGTTTCCTTCTGCAGGTACCTGATTATTCAAGTGATCACCAAGAACAGCACACTCTGTTTATAGCCTACAAATCAGATTTAATAATAATAATAATAATAATACTAATACTAATAATAATAAAACTAGTACTGACAATTATAATAAATAAATAAATAAATAAATGAACGATGACAAAAAGCAGAAGAAGAAGTGGAATAACTAGACGTTTGAAGTTTCCATCATATCGTTCTGTTTGTTTGTTTGCTGGTAGGAGTTTAAACAGAATTGGCTGTTTGGTCGGATGAGACAAAACCAGAGCTCTTATTCAGTAATCATGTACAGCACACCCACTGCTGAGCACGGTGGAGGATCAGATTCTCACCAGGTGGTCTTCTCATTGGTGTATCTGACTCCGGGGACCCGCCCCACTCTCTGGAGGACCAATCGGAGGCGCCGGTGACCTGTCAGCACCTTCACTGCACTGCTCATGCTAAGGTTCAACAGACTGATGCCGTTAACCTCCAGCAGCTTATCACCTACACACAGCCCAGCTCGCTCTACACACGCGCACACACACACACACACACACACACTTATTAATATTAAATATAATTACTAATCCTAATCAAAATCCCAATCTTCCTGCATCAGCGGTTTCAAACGGATTCTTAAAAACTACTATCAAATATGATCCCACTTAGTAAAGCGATTTTTATTCAAAATGTGCTGCTCTTCATCCAATTAACCAGGACCACTTACACTCTTTATAATTAATCATTCAGTTTTTCAGTGTTCTTTAAGAGCTGATGATAGGCTTAGGAAAGTGTATCATCTATCACAATAACAAAGTTTATCAAGATGTGATAAAATATCGTCATATCGCCCAGCCGTACCACGCAATCACATTCTGAAAAGTAAATATTAATGTGTATGAATTCATGTTTATGGCTGATTCTTCACTTAGGGGAACTAATTATTAAAACCACCAAAATCTTTATGATTTCCATTTTTATCATTTTAAACTTCAGTACTTTGGCCTTTAACCCGGACTCAAACATTTCTGTGCTCCAATAAAATGATAAAAAGTGATTACATTTACAGCATTTAGCAGACGCCCTTATCCAGAGCGACTTACAACTGATACAGTCTTACAATCCAAGCAGTTGTGGGTTAAGGGCCTTGCTCAAGGACCCAACAGTGGCAGCTTGGCAGAGGTGGGATTTGAACCCTAGACCTTCTGGTCCATAGTCCAGTACCTTAACTGCTAGGCTACCACAGTCCCACAGATTAATTCATTAAATAGTCACACTATACTTATAACAGTGTTATTTAAAATATACAAGTTATTTTAGAATAATGTAAAATGACACATAGTATTATTTTTATACAAGTTTTGCATATTACTCTATTAATCCTTTATTCCTCCTGCTCAGAGTCGGCTTATTTATCGCCCATTTACACCGTTACAGCACTATTTTATATAAAAAATGAAATGTTCACATTATTTATATTTATTTAAATCCATGACCTAACATCTGTTTTCCTGAAAAAGTGAAAACTCTCATTACTGTAAGGCATCAGTACCAACACATATTCTACACATTCTGTATATAAGCTCAGTTGTAGCGGTTATTGAGTTTTTACTTTACAGAACGTAAACATTATCTGAACATAAATAAAACAAAATTATTACTCATATTATATTTCAGATGATTGTTCCTGCCTTGTGCCCTGTGCTGTTGGTTAGGCACCGGCTCTCCCCTGAGCCTGTTCAGGATTAAGCGGATAAGAAACTGAATGAAAAAAATGACAAAATGGTAAACGAGCCCTCAATTAAAGAATCAGCCTGACATACAGTGTATATACAGTGCCTTGCAAAAGTATTCGGTCCCCTTGAACTTTTCAACCTTTTGCCACATTTCAGGCTTTAAACATAAAGATATGAAATTGTGATTTTTGGGAAGAATCAACAACAAGTGGGACACAATTGTGAAGTGGAACGAAATTTATTGGATATTTTAAACTTTTTTTAAACTTTTTTTAGAAAAAAAAACTGAAAAGTGGGGCGTGCAAAATTATTCGGCCCCCTTGCGTTAATACTTTGTAGCGCCACCTTTTGCTGCGATTACAGCTGCAAGTCGCTTGGGGTATGTCTCTATCAGTTTTGCACATCGAGAGAAAGACATTTTTGCCCATTCTTCCTTGCAAAACAGCTGGAGCTCAGTGAGGTTGGATGGAGAGCGTTTGTGAACAGCAGTTTTCAGCTCTTTCCACAGATTCTCGATTGGATTCAGGTCTGAACTTTGACTTGGCCATTCTAACACCTGGATACGTTTATTTGTGAACCATTCCATTGTAGATTTTGCTTTATGTTTTGGATCATTGCTTTGTTGGAAGATAAATCTCAGGTCTTTTGCAGACTCCAACAGGTTTTCTTTCAGAATGGTCCTGTATTTGGCTCCATCCATCTTCCCATCAATTTTAACCATCTTCCCTGTCCCTGCTGAAGAAAAGCAGGCCCAAACCATCATGCTGCCACCACCATGTTTGACAGTGGGGATGGTGTGTTCAGGGTGATGAGCTGTGTTGCTTTTACACCAAACATAACGGTTTGCATTGTGGCCAAAAAATTCGATTTTGGTTTCATCTGACCAGAGCACCTTCTTCCACATGTTTGGTGTGTCTCCCAGGTGGCTTGTGGCAAACTTTAAACAAGACTTTCCATAGATATCTTTGAGAAATGGCTTTCTTCTTGCGACTCTTCCATAAAGGCCAGATTTGTGCAGTGTACAACTGATTGCTGTCCTATGGACAGAGTCTCCCACCTCAGCTGTAGATCTCTGCAGTTTATCCAGAGTGGTCATGGGCCTCTGGGCTGCATCTCTGATCAGTCTTCTCCTTGTTTGACCTGAAGGTTTAGAGGGACGGCCGGGTCTTGGTAGATTTGCAGTGGTCTGATACTCCTTCCATTTCAATATGATCGCTTGCACAGTGCTCCTTGAGATGTTTAAAGCTTGGGAAATCTTTTTGTATCCAAATCCGGCTTTAAACTTCTCCACAACAGTATCTCGGACCTGCCTGGGTGTTCCTTGGTCTTCATGATTAAACAGAAACTCATGAGACTATCACAGAGCATGTGGCATTTATACGGAGACTTGACTTACACACAGGTGGATTCTATTTATCATTTTTTTCACTCATCATCAGTCATTTAGGTCAACATTGGATCATTCAGAGATCCTCACTGAACTTCTGGAGTGAGTTTGCTGCACTGAAAGTAAAGGGGCAGAATAATTTTGCACGCCCCACTTTCCAGTTTTTTATTTCTAAAAAAGTTTCAAATATCCAATACATTTCGTTCCACTTCATGATTGTGTCCCACTTGTTGTTGATTCCTCACAAAAAAAAATCACAATTTCATATCTTTATGTTTGAAGCCTGAAATGTGGCAAAAGGTTGAAAAGTTCAAGGGGGCCTAATACTTTTGCAAGGCACTGTATGTATATTAATATAAATGTGCTAGTGAGTTTTTTTTTTTAAAGGAAAATGAGCGCTCTCTATCGTTTTTGAGGTGGAACTGCACGTGATCATCAAGTAAGAAGCACTTAGTGAGTTACGAGTCAGAATACAAATTAGCAAACATGTTTAAGTACTGCGTTAGTGATTTAAGAACGTTCTGAATTATGAACAAAGATTTTGTTAAACACCCCTGATCAGTAGTTTATCTTTAACTATGGAGATTTCTCTGTCTGATTGATTCACACACACACACGGACCTGCAGCACTGTTGGATTGCACTTTGCTGATGAAGATGTTGAGGCCGTGCTCTGCTCCTCCACGAACACTGAAACCCAAACGCCCATCATCTGTTTGATCCACTGTTACCATCAGCCTCTGCCCATCCAGATCACCTGCGCACGCACACACACACACACACACACACACACACACACACACACACATATCATATATACCTTTGGCACGTACCACCCATGGACATAATACACCTAGACGCTGCAATGGCTGCTGGATCAAGTGTCAGTGTGGTCGCCATATTGGTCCAGGCAACTTCTCATAATTCTCCAAAGATTATATTGGAAAAAAAATGCCTGATTCTAGTAATAAATAATAATATACTAAACACTAATAGTAACAGATTAGCAATAGTACATAGTAAATAATAAAATAATACTTTTATAATATAGTATTCACTATTTTAGTTACTGTATTATACTACTTTTATATTACTATTTATACTACATACACTAGATCTACTATTGTTAATCTATAATTTCATTAATTATATATGGATAAAAGAAAACACACACACACACACACACACACACACACACACACACACACACACACACACACACACACACACACACCTTCTACGGTATTGTTTCCTCTCGTTGGTTTTTGCATTTCAGAGATTGCTGTTTCATGAAGGAAGGATGAAGCTCTGTCCCTACAAACACAACAAAATCACAAAGATCAGATAAAACACACACACACACACACACACACACACACACTTAGAGTCGGGGTCAGGATTATGGCCAAGATTAGGATTAGAGTCAGAATTATGGTCAGGGTCAGGATTATGAGCAGCTGTCCATCAGAGCACTGTGTAATAAAATCATTACAATATTAAAGAGAATACTCAATTAATTAATTGCAATCACTTTATGCTGTTAATTAGCTTATTTAGTCAAAATGTTTTAATAATCCATCAAATGTTTAGCTTGTTTTCTGAATCTACACCTAATAATACAGCAAAGGTATGCACATTTTAATCCATTATTTAATAACACGTCCTTTACAGGCGTCTCAGCATTTCAGATTCTTTGGTATGGGGTTTGTAAGCTTTCATAACATTTGTTCATTATATTGACTTTACATAAGAATACAAATGTAAATATTAAACTCTGTTTGGTTACAACAAACAGCTCAGAGTTCACAGAGTTAATGAGTGTATACTCTAACACACCACAATAAAGCAGAGTTCATTATTAACCCTGTAATGTGCTTACACAGTGAAACCCTGAATCCCTAATATCATAATCAGACACATAACTAATTAAACAGAGGAGCTAAGTGGCTGTAGGATCATTTAGGGCCCCTATCTAGGGAACAGGGAGCTTAAGGTTCATAAGGAAATTAAACTATTAGGAATGATTGGACACTGAGCAGGGAAGCTGTATGAACTGTAATATATGAACTTTAATTATAACACAGAGAGATATTAGACCTTAATAGCGACCTGTTAGAGGTGTAGTGCACTAGGTAGGGTACATCTATCTAGTTTCTGTACTGCACTTATTAAGGGAACTCAAAGGGTGCTGCTGCTGCTGTTTGTTTTGGTTATAGCTATTTATCTCGATGAATAAATCATCTCTGACTGTACAAATCCTTCCCAAACGCCTGGATAATTAGAAATACCCGAACAATGACGTCACTGACCGTGAGCCGGTGTTACCTCGCTCATGAACCCGAGACAAACCGATTAAATAAATAAATAAATCAATAAACAGGAATCTTACAGAAGTAACCCGTTATATCAATAAGCAGAGGTCATTTAGGATCACATTAGGAATTTATTAAAGGTTCTGTGGGTCGTTCTTACCTGTACAGGTGCTGCTCAATGACACGGTGCTGTATGCGCTGCGATTAAAAGCCCCGCCTCTCTTAATGCTGATTGGTTGGTTCGCCTACTGGACGTTACAACGTCTATAAATGCAGACTAAATACACCCATTACATTTACTTTGGTTACATTAATTAGCTAATTGCTTCATATTTTTATACTTAATAAATGGATGAATTAAAGATTTAATGTATCTAGTTTTAATGTTTGCATTATGAATAATACTTATAATTAAATAAAGTATTAGAAATACAGATACTACTCATGAAGAAAATACTCATGCAGTTCCAACAAACCACCACCAGATAAAGACCACATTGCAGGTTATTGCTTTCGCGCCATCTGGTGGTAAAGTCGTGATATTGTAGTTTGTTATTTGTAAATTAGACAATATTTTGATTATTGATTAAGCACTTTTATTATCAATTCGTTTTAAGAATGAATACATTTTTCAAACCTTTAATTTCACGGGTGTGTTTAGCTGTAGTACCAAAGGGTCTGTGTTCTTAAAGCTTTTGGTTTTCGTTTTAGAGCTAATCATTATTCTGTTTCGTTTGTAGAATTTTTATTTGGAGACAGAATAAGGATTAATCATTTTTAGAAATGTATTCTTTGGCTGAAATATTGTATATTTATTTATTTTATGGCCTTGCTAAGATTCAGTTTTGATTGAAAATAAAGAATTTTATATTGGTAGAAAAATAAAGTAATTAAAATCATTTTTGCTAAAAAATAATAATGGATTAAAATTTTTTTTTTACATTTGTTATACATCAGTATTTTTTTTTTGTACTAACGTTATCTACATATTTTTAGAAATAGTATTTTTAATTTTCTGGAACAATAAAATAATATCTTGGTTAGAATTAAGCCTGTATACAAACTGCTTTCATGAGCGATCCAACTCAGAGTTCCACTGATTTACTGCAGATCCATCAGGATCAGGTGGAGGATCTACTTAGTGCTCCTAAAAAGTTCTCCACTGATTTATCATAGAGGAGTGTATCTCTAAAAAATCCTTATTCAATAAATTTGAAGGCTTCGACCTCTGCATCACTCGAACCTCCAGCTCTCTGAGTCCTTACATGGTCCTGATCTGACCCGGTACCAGAATTAACAAGTTGTGGCCAATCCATGAAGGGGTCACTGTTGCCAGCCGTCCCCTCCCTCAGACCTGTGTCCCTGTGTGATTGATGATTTGCTGTTAACCTCCTGAGCAGCAGTGAGTATTTTAGCAGATGTTAGTGTTGAGTCTTTGGGAATTTGGTTCCTGCTGAGGTTTGGTGTTTTCTGATCGGAGCCAGACGTCTGCTGGGTTCAGGGTTAGCTCTGTGTCTGTGTGTTGTGTGTGTGTCGTGTGTTTATAATGAATTGACAGTGCTTTTTCAGCTGGATCTTTTATTTCAGAATCTCATTAAAACCGATTTAATTTATTATTGAAAAAATTATAACAGAATATATAAAAAATAAACCATAATCCGGGCAGCCAAACCACTGATTAATCACAACATGATCAATTATCAGAAAATACAGATCAATAAACCTTAAAAACATGATCAGACAACAGTAACAGTATTCAATAAACCATAAACACCGCTTACACAGCCCCACAATCAATCCAATGGCAGATAATGGAAACATAATATCTGTAATGATATAATTATTTTGATGTATCACCATGTTTCAAAACTTTAAAAATTAAAACAGAATCATGAATAATAAAAAGAAAACACCAAACACAGAAATAAATCCGAGATATAACACACACAGATGTAATAACGTCTGCAGGTTGTTGGGTTCATTACAGTAATGATTACGGGTCAGGGGGCTGATGATCGAAACCACTCCGTGTATCTTTGTAAGTTGGCTCTGTGATCAGATCACATCGGCCAAAATGCGTTGTAAGTAATTATATATCCATTGGCCTGTTGTGTCTCTTCAGGCATGTTTCTAAATGCTGTGCTAAGCACAAGACCCATGTTCTTTTGGGGACTGAAAATACTGAAGTTTCTCAGTGTCTGTTGTTTAAATAGCACAGCTTGCAGATCCACACCAAGATGGGGGTAACATGGGCAGAGCATATTTCCACCCTACACTTCTGGTTTTGTTTTCTTTCTTTTCCTTCGTAAGCAATATCCCCAAGTGTGAACACCATCAGCTGCCGAAATTCATCAAACACCGGAGAGCCCGGACGATCCGTGGAAGAAACAGGTGTTGTAACTGATATTGAGACTCACTTAGATTTCCCATTGCTCATCCATGGCCCTCTCTGTGTTATGATATGAAGGTTAATCTCGGTTCTTGGCAACATGATCAGCTGCCTCCATATCTTAACATTCTCTTGTTGGGAATAATGAACGGTGATCCTCATTTCTTGATGTCACCCCCAGGGTGTCCGATGAGGCAGAGTGGCACCCCTGCTGGGTGGAGCACTGTTAGAAATTCAGCATATTCAGGAACAGGGAAATTTATTATCAGTCAGTTACTCGGATGACCAGTTAGTTTTGGGTGGACCAGTTCATCAGAGCAAATCCAGATGATTTCCCATTTTTTCATAATTTCTCTTTAGTGGCAGGACACGACTCTCTTTACTACCACTTGATTCCCACATTGGGATCCTCATACCCAAACACGGCAGTCATGGATTTTTTGGCCTCATTTTTGTAGCAGGTTCAGTATATAAACATTCAACAAACATGCGCATTTTGGTGATAACGAACCTCTTAAACAGGCAAAAATCCAGATCCTCTTGGAGAGTTACACACTCTAATCTGAACACACAGAGTTCAGAAAGAAACATCAGCTGTTTGACACGCTTTACCTCTCCTTGAGAAGCTGTCAGCACTTTTATCAAAACTCCTGTCTGAAGAACTTCTGCAGATCAGCCTTGTTTTCAGATTCTCTCGCTCTTTCAGCTTCTCCAACAAACGTCCGAACTGATCCCGTTCAGTAGACCTAGGATATCTCCCTAGTGTTTGGAATCTGTTTCACTTCTGGATTATTTTCTAGTTTTCTCCTCTTTCAGTGGGTATGTGCTTTTCCCTCTTTTGAGCTCTGGTTGGATTCATGGCTGGGTTTTCTCTGACTGAGAACTTTCTGGAACTTCATTTGTCACCGTTTCACCTGCTCACTGGGCTCCTTTGGTTAATTCTCCTGGACTTGGACTCTTGGCTGCCTGTCCTGGTATCTGACTAATTAAAAACTTGGAACTGCTTTCCATCCAGCCGATCCACCAGACTGGACATAAAATCAGTTTTGGTCTTTGTCCCCTCCTCAGAGAGTTCTCCTTTCCGGAATATCACGTTATTAAATCGCCATCACGCTTCCAGTGCTGCTTTCACCCTTTCCCCATTATATGCAAAAACGCAAACGTAATCTGCTTTTTTTACAGAGCTCCTTGTTTCTCATCATCTTTTTGATATTAATCACTCCCTTTGTTTTGACATAAAAAGTAACCAGGTTCTCCAGGTGAGTTCATTAAAGAGGGGAGTAGTGGGTAGTTCTCATCGTAGGGCTTTGCACTGCCTTCACTCTGACTTGATGAATTTGATTTCCAGACATTCGGTCATCTTTGATTAGACAGCAGGGGATGGCCCAGGCTCACAGCAACGTTTGGGATTTGCCCTCTGTTGGTTAGAAGAACAGCTCCTTCTGATTCTGCTTTCTCTTACAAACAGCCTTAAAGTAAAAAATGGATTTTGAAGTCTTCCCCAGAGGGTCGTGGGTGCGTCACAGGTCACATCATATTCCGCGTTTATGTAAGATAATTTGAAACCATGTACATGACGTTCCCTTTTCTGTAAATAAATAAGTTAGTAAGACACGTACAGTGGATAAGTCAGTTCCTAATGCCCACTCAGTCATGGTGGATAATTGTGAGAATGAAAACAAATTGTAGAACTCACCAGGTCTGAGTAATTCTTCTCCATCCCACTCTTCTCTTCCTCCTCTTTACAACAATTACTCATTGTGCCTGCAAAAACAACAACACAAACACACATTTGTACGCATTACAGTGTAACAGAACATAAACACTCTCCGACCTGGATTTGAGGCTCACCGTCCTGCTGAGAAATGTATTCTCTCCTAAGCACCAGCCCAGCAGAACCAACAAAGACCAGGTGCAGAACCTAAAACACACAATCCAATAGATTAAAGGTTAAGGGTCTTGTTCCAAGTGTCCAAAGGTGGCAGAGCTGGGACTTGAACCTTCAACCTTCTGGATTGTGGACCTGTAACTTAAATGGCTGCACCACAATGGGCTTTAGTTGCCATCTAGGACCAATTATCCTGCGTAAAGTTATTAAGGAGCCGTATCATTTAAATTAATTTGTTGTTTGTTTGTTTATTTCACATCAATTTCATCATCAATGGCTATTAAATGACAAACACATGGTTACATCGAAGCATGTCATTGGAATATGGGAGGAAACCAGAGTAAACCCATGCAGACACAGGGAGAACATGCAAACTCCACACAGGCTGAGTCCGAGGAGCTGTGAGGCGACAGTAATAACCGCTGCCAGGTGTTGTAGGTAAGAGATGTAATTTGTGAATTTGAAGGTAATTGCTTGCATGTCCAAAGGGTGTCCCCAAATCCCTCATACTTATGTATGGTTGAATTGAAAAGCATGGCCGTTGCTCAATATGCGTACTTCTCTGTATTTGTGTTCTCGTTTTCTTGTGAAAACGTCAATCAGTGGCAGCCCAAGTACTGTTCCGATTTCCAAGTGTCGCATCTAACCAGTAGATCGCTCCAAATCCCCCCGGGATGTGTTCTAGATCCGCCCACATTACCGAGGATGCATCGAGAGCAGCGTTGATGCGGACTTGAACAGCGAATGTCCCACAAATGCATTGCCAGCTCGGTAATGCTCGGATGAGAGAACTCCCAACTGGATGTATAATTTCTAAGGAGTAATACTGTTATTGTGTCACGGAATGAAAGTTAATAAGAGTTTTTTTTTTAGGCGAGAATGTTAAGTTGTTTAAAATTCAACTATGTGCTCAGTTTATCAAGATAAAGATTACATAAAAAAATTACATAAAAAACGATTTCGGAGATGTGACGGGAAGCTATTAACGTATTTATTATGCATTATATGTGTTATTTGTTCAGCCTGTATTCTAAATATGAACTGTCTGATATACATTGAAGTTCATAATTAAATTCCCTTCTAAAATCAGACTTGTTTGGTGCTGGCTTATGTTTGGGAAGGTTTCTATTTTATGCTTGAATGAGATCGGTCCGTTGTTACACGTAGATTAAACTGTTTAATGGAAAGTAAAAGAACTGAGCACTTCTTCCACCACTGACACGCTTTATAAAACATGTTTTAGGATTTTATCTATGTGTAAAAAGTAAACCGTGTTGTCTCCATAGCCAAGTACGCTGCTGTTCCAATTGTAGAATAACCGAACTGCGTTCTCCCGTCCTGAGAGTATGTACTCGCAAGTCCAACTTCCTAGTACAGACTTAGGAAGTATGCAAGTCCGTACTTCGCGTACTTGGTATTGAGAAACGGCCCGTGAGTCAGTTTCCTTCCCTTCCCGCCATTTTTTAAAAATAAACCCCAGTTTCGTTTTGACAAACTGTTTAATAACTAGTAATAAGCATGTGATACAGTGACTTTAAGTTTCATTTTCCACACCCTGTGAGATACAGACCAAGGTTGTGCAAGCGCATATTTTTTTCTGTCCGTAACACTGCTGAGAGGAGCTTTTTAAGCGATTTATACTACATCGCATTTTTCCCTGTCTGTACTCACATCCTGCGGTTCAAACACCCCATAAAGAAAACTGTTCCCAGTTCCTAGTTTTTTTTTCCTGCTCACGCTTTGACTAAATGACTTTAGTTCGCTCTTAGATTTATCATCTACGCCGCCCAAGGAGGTTGGGTCCCTTTTTGAGTCTTTTTCCTCCCAAGGTTTCTTCCTAGAACTAGGGAGTTTTTCCTTGCTCAATTTGGGATTGGACGTAGTTATTAGGAGATAATCTAAACTTGTAAAGTTGCTTTGAGACAATGCTCCATTGTAAAAAGCGCTATATAAATAAATCTGACTTGACTTGACTTGACTTTACTTAAGCTAGGTTAAACCCGATTTTTCTCCTCATGTGGATAAGAAGTGAAAGAAACTATTAAACACCATTTACAAAACACTATAATCTTATGTAACACAATCAAGAATCAAACATTTATCAGATCAGATTCAATACGAATGAAGCGTCCAGTTTACATTTAGGTAAAAATAAATAAAACACATTTAGGATTTCTGCCTTTTTCTTTTATGTTAATATCTGAGATATTTCACATTCACACATAACCCTGTACATACTCGATTTTAATCTAATTAAGCTGTAAATACAACGTTTAAGCTAAGTAAAAACCTAAAGTAAATCTAATTAAGCTAAAACAGTACATATGACCCAAATTAACGTATCCTGCTAAAAAAACCTGCTACAAACTGCATTTTCGATCAAGACCACTAAAGTTAAAACTTGTATTCACACACAAACTATGTCGTTTTATAGATTATGGTGAAAGAGATGTGAAAAAATTACTCACTTTCGTGAGGCGATCAGCGCGAGCTTCCAACAGCGAGAGATTGAAACAGCGCGCGCTTCTCACAGGCAGCATTCGCCCAATAGAGAGTTCGCGCCAAAACGAGGCCGGGGCGCATCACGTGACGTACATGCAACCTCAGTGGATCGTCGTTCATTAAACCGATACATTAGCACATAAACGCTGCAAATCTAACAAACGAACTCCGTTCTTGTTTTTAAAAGCAGAATATCTGCTAATACAGACGCTCTAGCTGACTACTCACCGAAGTTTGCGACACGCAACGCAAGCTAAGGCAAAGAGGAGGGTGGTTATGGGACTTGTAGTTTTTAAGACGGCGCCATCCCAGCGCTGAAGCAAGTTTTACTTCAAGGCTTATCTCATGTTACCTGTAGCGACACTGAAATAAACAATTAACTAAATAAATACATAGGTGGTAATTAAATAACTATATTCAGTAATTAACATGGCATTAGTCATACTTGGTGTTGTTCAATTGTGTTTGAGGAAACCTGATTAGTTTCTGAATCCTGATTTAAATTCTGACAGACATACTGAGAGTTACTCTCTGCTTGTGCTGTTCATAACCTGAACACTGGCATGTCAAGAATTTTGTGATTAAATGATAATTACTTTAATACATAATGGAACAATGTATGTTTTTTATCATTTAAACCTGCTTGTCAGGTCAGGGTGACGGAAAGTCTGGAGCCTATCACTGGAATTCACAGGGCACGTGTACCCAATTATTGAACCTAATGTTCACATCAACCATCAAAATTAGGAAATAATGTTATCTCAGTGATTTTGACCATGATTTGGTTGTCGGGCAGATTCGAGGCTGGTTTAAGCATTTCTATACCTGCTGATATAATGGTATTTTCATTTCTTAAAATTGGAACAGTCTCTAGAGTTACTCAGGATGGTGTGACAAAGAAAAAGTGAGTGGCAGTTCTGCAGATGAAAAAACCTTTCTCATGAGAGATTCTGTCATGTTCAAGCTGACAGAAAGGCTATGGTTACTTCGATAACTGTTCTGTACAATTGTGGTGAGCATACAATGGTCTCAGAATGAACAACATGCTAAACCTTAAGGCATACTGGCTACAACAGCAAAAGAACACAAATAATTAGCAAATAATAAGAAAAAACCTATGAATGTGTGAAAATGATGTGGATAAATATAAATTATTTATATTGTGCTTATTAATGCTGTGATTGTACAATTTTTAACTAATAATGTGATTATTTGTAATATGTGATGACATAAAAGGTATTAGTTATAATCTTGGCGTTTGGTTTCTATCGTGGTTTCTATCGTGGAATTTATCTCAGAAAAAGATAAAGAACCTATCATCACCGCTAGAGGTCGCCAGGTGTTCACTCTATACCTGCTTGTAAAGGATGTGTGTTGGTTTGAATAACAATTTATAATCTGTAATTAACTAAACATCTGGTAATAGGAACACATTTTGGTCACATACTGCATGGAACAGTACAGAGGCTGTGGGACTTTTAAAAAGTAGAATATTAATTTCAGTTAGACTAAAGATTTCTAATAAACGAGGTGATTATGATCATGATTTGGTCTGAGAGCAGTTTCCACGAAAGGCTGAGTCTTTGAGAGGTAAAGATTTCCAGAGGATCTCCAGTTTATCACCAAATTAGTTTTTGTGCATTTTCCACACCATCCCTTAGTTTTCGGATTTTCGGTTATATGCCTTATAAAAGTTCTTATATATGTGCAGTATATAAGGTTTAATGTTGTGTGAGTGTGTAAGATTAATCTAAACACAAATATTAATCAGATAGATGGGTTTGGTCTGCAGGTAAATACCTAGAATGATCAGAATGAATTAAATCCATTGCTGTAGCTACATGCGAACTCTGAA
This sequence comes from Ancistrus triradiatus, assembly GCA_025084515.1. Classification (NCBI taxonomy): domain Eukaryota; kingdom Metazoa; phylum Chordata; class Actinopteri; order Siluriformes; family Loricariidae; genus Ancistrus; species Ancistrus triradiatus. The sequence continues at coordinate 57,805 of JAJAGP010002752.1, forward strand.
TGCAGTTCCTGCTTTAGCGTTCCTTGTCTGAACTCCATTTCCCAGAAGCACTCGGGAATTTCCCCCTAAATCCGAGGCGGTGCCAGGAGAAAGAGTTTGGGAAAGAATGCGTGGAATTTATTTCCTGTGAAAGTTGCTGAGCTGCAAAGAGGAACATGGATCAGAGCGCGGACATCACGGGTTAACTTTAACTTTAACCAACTTTAACTTTTTAATTTTCATTTAGTAAGAATAAGTAAAGCAGAGCGACATGGCTGAACCTTTACTGAAGAGAACTTTATCCAAACTGAGGGGCAAAGACAGATCCCGGCGCAAAACAGATCCCAAACTCAACGGTACACTCCAGTTCTTCTCTTATTGATTATTGGTTATTGATTCTTGTATTAGAAGTGGACATGTGTGATGTGGATGAAGATCAGATTTGTTTTTGAAAGATGTTTATGACTGTACAGAAGATAGGATTAAGACTTTAATCCGAGCTGCTTGGATTTGTTGATTTGAGCATCATTAATATCTAATGCATTATTTCATCAGATCTGTGACTGGTTTGCTGCTGCTTGATTTGATCTGATCAATACCTGATGCTTTGCTGGATCCTGGAGTAAAAATGATCTAATGTCGTTACTGGATGGGATTCTGATCCTAATGTGGGATTATTTGATTTATGCTCAGTGGTTGAACTGGGAGTAAAAGTCAAACAAACGATTGATTAACTTGAGTTATTGATCCCTAGTTTTGGCAGAAATCAGCTGGTTGGAGGTCTTGAATTCAATGATTATGTAAATAAAGTGCTCATGACAATGAAACCGGACTGCACTGACTCATCAGATTAAGTTTAAGATTATAACGTCTGGCAATGTTTAATAATTACTTAATTAACGTTCTTAGGTCTTTAAACTGGAGTGATCATTACTTAAATGAAAACATTAGTGTAGGACCTGGTGTTAGGCAAGTCATGGGATCAGGAGGGTTTGGTGACATTTTCTGCTTTAAATACTTTGTTTTATAGTTATTGCTTGTTTCAGAAAAGCTAAATATCTTTATATCCACTTCTAATATTTGGATTTTTAATTGAACCTCCCACTTAAGGCCTTTCAAATCTGAAGCGGTGCTGAAATGTCTTCTAAAACGTATCTACAGTGAACCCAAACCTTTTTACTCCTGACCTGTTGGGATTAGTCTCTCTGGAGGAGGTAATTAGTGCTTATCACGCTGACCTTCATCCTCCAGCTGGAGCACCATATGGTCGGTGTGAGAGGTGCTGCTGTAACGTCACCTCAAACATCCAGAAGGTCCGGCCCTGCTCCGGGACACCTTAATCACATTATTCAGACCATCGGTCAGTCGGCTGGGTTCCTTCCTCCATTAGTCCTGGAGCTCTGGCCTGTAGGTCAGGCGTCACATGCCGGTGTCTGTGAGAGGGGAGGCTGGTCAAGCGATCCTCCCTGACCCATGACCCCGAGCAGGACAAAGCGGGTTCTATAAGCAACCAAAAGTCATGTCACGTTATAAATAACCTTATTAAAGTAATGACTTATTGGAATAACTCCACTGATCTAACTGTGTATCACAGATTTTGAATCAAGTCCTAACTCTACTATTTAAGTAAAAATGAAAAGTAGTTCTAGTTGTTGTTGTACTGACGCTTTTTTGTTTTTTTTATTTCCATTTGAAAATAGTTCTGGTAGTAAAATATTCTAATAACGGAATCCATTTCAATTAGGACTGTGCTAAAAAATTAATATATTGCAATAATTATTTTCGTGATATACTACTCAATATACTGATTTTTTTTAAAGGAAGAAAAACACATTTTAAATGGGCAATAAGCTACAATCTTTGCTCCTTTAGATGGCACAGTACAGTGTTTTATCCGCTGAATTATTATTGTGATGTGATGTGATAAGACGACTCAGATCGTACACTGTAACTTATATTTCAGATGTTTTTATATTATCAGTGAACTATGTAGAATATCACAATGTTTCATATTATATCGTATTGTGACCCATGTAAAGTGTCTTAAGAAAGAAAGTCTTCTTAATTGTGTGTTTTCCTAACTTTATTCTTAAGAAAAAGTAAAAACAAATGTTATTTTTCTTATGAATTATTTATAATTATGTTTTTTTAAACTATTTTCTTAAGAACAATTCTCAGAACTGGTGATATTCTTGAAATGGTTACGGTCTTAAATCTTTTCGTAACCTTACGATAGAATCACGCTCGTCTTAGGCTGTCTAGCTGATGAGGTAAGGATCGATATTTAAGGAACTTTCCACCGTCACCCCACAATTTTCGTATTTTCTAAGGAGGATATTTTACCGCTTATCTAATCCTTTCAACTTCTCCTCTGTTTCTTGTTTGCCGAAATTTGTGGATCACTTGGTTTGATATTTTTTCTGTGAGCTAAATAATGGTAAACACAAATTCAAAATGTGTCTCATGTTGTATATTGTAAGCTGTAAAAAGTAACGTAGCCTATGTAAGAAAACAACAATTTTCTTATGATACTGTTTAAGAACTACGTTTTCGTAGAATAATTGCATTTAAGCATTCTTATGAATGTCTTTAGTGTTTGTGTTAAGAACCTTTACAGCTTTTTTTCTTAAGAACTCTTTTGTGAATCTGGTGTACATGATCAGTGTGGCTTTATTGTAGTTCTGTTTCTGAGTGTTTAAATGGAGTTATAATTCTGTAATGCTAATTTAAATGATATCTTCTTATTTCCTTATAGTTTTGATAACATGATTATTAGATGACAGAGTCATGGGTTTAAAGCTTTAGTTACCTGTTAGGATCATTACATCATCACTTAATGAGAAGCTTCGCTCTCTCGCTCTCTCAACCTCTCTCGCCCACTGTTATCATCACTCGCCTGCTCATGTCTAAAATAGGGAAAGTACTTCACTCTGTGTGTGTGTGTGTGTGTGTGTGTGTGTGTGTGTGTGTGTGTGTGTGTGAGTGTGTGTGTAAGTAAACAGCATGCCACTCTGGTTCATAGCGTGAATGTGTTACTGTTTGTCCTGACTTTCAGAATGTGAGCTATGTCAAAGAGAAAGAGAGCGAGAAAGAACAAACAAGATCGGCCAAGCTACATGTCCAAAAGTATTTGGACGGTCCCTGCTGTTAAAGTACAGCATGGTTTATCATCAGATGTTGCTATTGCTCAGAGTAAGGGGAGCTCACACTAAATACTTCACTAAATACTCTCCACTGTAGCCTATAGAAACTGTTTTTTCTTCTGATTCTCTGCTTTAGTTTTTTTATATTTCATACAAATTTCCTGTATTTTTTAGATGTATGCTAATAAAGAGACAGAGAAATCACTATATATGGTCATTATAGCGTTGATAAAACAACAAATCTAACCTAATGGCGGCCTAAAACTTTTGTACTATCTGTTTGAGTTTGAGTTTAAAGGTGATGTATGATAGTTACACAAACAAGGACCAGTTACATTACATATTAAAAACACAGCACACAATTAAGCAACTGGTACCAGAACATCTTAGTGTGAGGACTGGAACTGGAACTTAATGCTTTTCTTAAGAACAAGTTGTAGATTTTGTTAGCGAGCCTTTTTTTCTAGTGAAGATGAGACGACGACTAAATGAAAATGAATAAAAAATGACAAAAACTGGGATGAAATGAATTGACACTTCATTCATGAAAATGTTTGGCAAAGACGACATCCAATCAGATCTGATTTAGTATTGTGGACGCTTGGGACAAGTTGGGAAAAGATCCAATCATATGTGGAAAGGCGGGATGAGAAGGGTATTGATCCAATCAGTAATGCGGTAAGACACACCCCCCGGGAGATCATACAGCTAGCCTCTGTAGCAGATCTATGGTGGAAATTGAGTTTTGGTGACCACTTTACTGTATACGGTTATTGTCAAGTCAAGTCAAGTCAGATTTTTTTATATAGCGCTTTTTACAATGGAGCATTGTCTTAAAGCAACTATACAAGTTTAGATTATCTCCTAATAACTACGTCCAAATCCCAAAATTAGCAAGCCTAGGGCGACAGTTGCAAGGAAAAAACTCCCTAGTTTCTAGGAAGAAACCTTGGGAGGACCAAGACTCAAAAAAGGGACCCAACCTCCTTGGGCGGCGTAGATGATAAATCTAAGAGCGAAACTAAAGTCATGGAGTCAAAGGTTTAAAATAAAATGTGAAGTTTGCACATCGACATTAAGTGGCCCGGTGTGAATGGGGCTGGAGCTGATGACGGAAGCAGCTTGAGTGGAGCTCCAGCAGTTGAACATCATGTGTGGTGGGCTGGAACTGCTGGAACCACAGCTCGGAGAGAAAACAGAAAATGTAATTAGTTATTGATTAAGAGCACAGTGTCCCTATTAACAATCACTGAGGGGGTTTGCCATGTCAATCACTGATGCCAAGTGTAGCATGAGACCCCGGCAGCATTAGCTATAGCAGCATAGCTAGAAAGAGGAGAACTGTAGGAAACACAGCCAAGGAAACACAGCAAGGGATCACAGAGACATTTGGCAACCCACGGGAGGCAGAAGACAGCAGCCCAACGTCTCTGATTTTCACCATAAGACTCCTTACTATGAACCCCCCAGCTCTGCCCTTATTCTAAGGCAAGGATGCACGAGTCAAGATCACGAGGACCGAAGCCCAGTTCAGCCAGACCGCCCACTCGACACTCCCGGCTAACGGACAAGGCAGGCAGGCCAGACATGACTCCAGACTCCGGCCCCCAGCGACCCCAGCCATGCATCCTGGTCTCTAAATCTAGACCTAGCCTAGATTTAGCCTAGACCTTAAAAATTTGTATAGTGTCTGAATCGCGAACGAAAGTGGGAAGTTTATTCCATTGTTGGGGGGCCATGTATGAGAAAGCCTTTCCCCCGGCTGTGACTTTTTTTAATTCTAGGAACTAAAAGAAGTCCTGCACCCTGCGAACGAAGTAGACGAGTTGGATTGTAAAACTCTAAGAGGTCACTCAGATAAATGTGGGGCCAGGCCATGTAGAGCTTTATAAGTTATAAAGAAGTATTTTGTAATCAATGCAGAATTTGACTGGTAACCAGTGTAGTGATGATAGAACAGGAGTGATATGATCAAATTTTCTAGTTCGAGTTAGCACTCGGGCAGCTGCAATTTCTGAACTAACTGAAAGTTTATTTATAGATTTACTAGAGCATCCAGTAAGTAAGGCGTTACAGTAATCCAACCTTGAGGATATAAACGCATGAACAAGTTTTTTCTGCATCATTAAAAGAGAAGATATTTCTAAGTTTAGCGATATTACATAATTTGAAAGAAAGCAATTCGAGTGATGCTGCTAATGTGGCGCATCAAAGGAGAGATCTGAGTCAAATGTTGACCCCTAAGTTTTTTTACAGACGGACGGGGCAATACTGGGACAGCCATCTAGATTTAGGACAGATAGTAGCCAACCTGTCTCTCACAGCCTTGGGTCCCCACTAATAGCACCTCAGTTTTATCGGAGTTAAGTAAGAGAAAATTAAATAACATCCAATCTTTTATTTCCTTTACACAGTCCTCGATTTTGTTGATTGTAAGGCTGTCATTATGTTTTGGCTGATATGTACAGCTGTGTATCATCTGCATAGCAGTGGAAACTAAATGCCATGTTTACGAATAACTGGGAGCCTAGTGGCAGCATGTACAGAGAGAATAAAAGCGGGCCAAGCACTGACCCCTGAGGCACGGGCCATACTTCACTTTTGAGAGCTTAGACCTTAGATTATTTATATGAACAAACTGGTACCGGTCAGTTAAGTAGGATTTAAACCAAGAAAGTGCTGATCCCTTAATACCTACAGTATATTCTAGTCTGTTTAGTAAACATCATGATCTATAGTGTCAAATGCTGCACTTAAATCTAAACAGAACAAGAAAGAAACACATCCCTTATCTGAGGACATTAACAAGTCATTTAGTACCCTAATTAATGCTGTATCAGTACTATGATTGGGGCCTGAAGCCAGACTGAAAATGTTTCATAAATTTCATTCCTTTGGAGGTAACTGCAGAGCTGCTGATAGACGGCTTTTTCTAAGATTTTTACAGAAACAGTAGATTTGAAATTAGTCTATAATTAGATATCACACAAGGGTCAAGATTGGCTTTTTTAATCAGTGGTTTGATAATGGCAGACTTAAAGGATTTGGGCACATAGCCTAAGGTAAGGGATGAATTTAAAATAGCTAACACTGGCTCTATAATACTAATTTGAGTAAACGTGTAGGAATTGGATCTAATAAACATGTTTGATGACTTAGACGAGCTGATCAGTGCGGATAGTTCAGTATTAGTAATTGGGGTAAAAGATTCTAATCTTGATTACAGCTCATTAAACAGATGTCTTCACTAGTGCTGCATCTGGAAGGTTGCTGAACAGTTTGGTGATGTGATGAGCATTGAGTTTTATGCCTAATGTTTTCTATCTTATCATTAAAGAAAGTCATGAAATCATTACTGTTAAAAATTACACAGAACGGAGAGTCACTTTCTGTGGGGTATTTTTGTTAATTTGGAGACTGTATTAAAGAGAAATCTTGGATTATTCTTATTTTTCTCTATGATTGAGGAGAAGTATGCAGCTTTAGCTTTAGTGAAGGGCATGCTTATACTCTGCCATGCTGTCCCTCCAAGCAATTTTAAACATCTCCAATTTACTATGTCTCCACTTGCGCTCTAAATGCCGTTTTCTTTGCTTTAAGGTACGGGTGTGGGTCATTATACCATGGTGCTAGCCTTTTTTCCCTAATACGTTTGAGCCTAGCAGGGGCAGTCGTGTCCAGGGTTTGAGCGAAGCACACATTCTAATTGGTCATTTACATTCTCAAGATGATTTGATCTCTGTAGGTGTATTAAATTTCAAGTCTGGTAGGTTTTTAATAAACGCGCAGCTGGAGTAGCAGATGTGATAGTGCGCTTGGTGTGATAACGAGGCAGAAGGATTTTATTTATTTAGAGATAGCTCAAATACTAAAAGATAGTGATCTGAAATCGAATCACTTTGCGGGAAAAACATCAAGGTTATCTATATTGATACCAAATGTTAATATTAGTAATCTAAAGTATGATTACAGCGGTGGGTTTTGGTCCCATCACATTCTGAGTGATACCCATGGATTCCTAAGATGGACTCGAAAGCACAATTTTAAGTGGATCCTGCTCATTGTCAAGTGAATGTTGAAATCACCTACAATTAAAGCCTTATCTGTTTGACAGTAGTAAGCAGGAAAGAAAGTTAGCAAATTCCTGAAGAAATTCTGAATGGGGACCAGGCGGGCGGTAAAAATAGTGATAAGCTGAAAAGAGTGTGGTTTTGGCTTCCATAACGATGGTTCAGTCACATTAAGAATCAGTATTTCAAAAGAATTAGCCTTGTAATGGGATTTAGCTGTAACACCTAACTCTTTGTCAAAATTGTGGCTATGCCTCCCCCCCGACCATTAGGACAAGGGCGACTAGCATGACTGTATCCAGGAGGTGAGGCTTCATTTTAAGGCTACATATTCACATCAGTCTAATCCAAGTCTCAGTGAGACAGAGAGCGTGTAAGCGTTTATCAGTGTGATCATTTAATTTACAATCACTGCTTTGTTTGTAAGTGATCTAATGTTAAGTAATCCTAGCTTTAGTCTAATGTTGTTATTTCTTTGGCAGCTTATCTGTGTTTATTACTAATAAGGTTATTTAAAACAGACTTTTTTGAGAGCGTTTACGCTTAGGGCAGATGCGGGTAAACAGACACAGTTTCAATAATGTGGGTTCTGGGTGACGGTGCATGGCTACCAGCAGACAGTTGGTTAAGCCGGTCTGTCTGCTGCCTGACCCCTGCTCTGGATAGTCAGCCCCTAACCAATCGGGCCATAAGACTATGGGCAATGTTGCAGGAGATGAGAGCAGCACCCTCCCGAGTGGGATGGATTGTCAATGCATGTGTGTAGATGTTTCATTTTAAATATTTCAAGAAAAATATTAAACAAAAAAAAACATTTACGTATTTCAACCTTTACATTTCATACTTTAGTCAACTGAATCTACTGTAGACTTAGTCGACTATAATCTTATTATAATTAGTCGACTAAAACTAAAAACAAAATTTGCTGTCAAAATTAACTGTATTCTTGAAAGCGTGCTGTTCTTAAATGTTTTCTTAACTTTACGATAGAATCCCACTCGCTTAGGTTGTAAGAGTTGAAGGTAAGCATCAAAATTTAAAACTTTAAACAGTTAAGTCATGGGATATGAGAAAGCATTTTTTTTTCTAGTATCTAGTTCTTCCACCATCACCTCTATTTCTTGTTTGGTAAATTCTTTGAATGCTTGGTTTTATGTTTTTCTTCTGAGTGGATTAAACTAATGGAAATATCAGTAAATCCAGATCTAAACTGTATCTCGCTCCATATAATGTAAGCTCTAAAATGCAACGCAGAATATGTAAGAAAACAACTATTTTCTTGAAAGAATATTTGATAACTTCTTATGTATTTATTTATTTATTTATTTTTTTGGATAATTTCATTTAAAAGAACATTCTAATGAACTTCTTGTTGTTTGTCGTAAGAACCTTCAGGCTTTTTCTTCAGAAAGTTTTGGTGCTGGTTTGTAGATACAGATGTAAGAGATAAAAATGAGCTCATGTTTGTTTTGATGCTTAAGCTGCTTACATGTTGTATTGTAGTATCTTTATCTGTTATTGTCATGTAAACAACAGAACCCGGCAGTTGTTAGATTCCTCGTCCAGGCACAGAATGCAACAATGACCAACAGACTTCACCTCAAGGAGGTTGGGTCCCTTTTTGAGTCTTGGTCCTCCCAAGGTTTCTTCCTAGAACTAGGGAGTTTTTCCTTGCCACTGTCGCCCTAGGCTTGCTCAATTTGGGATTGGACATAGATATTAGGAGATAATCTAAACTTGTAAAGTTGCTTTGAGACAATGCTCCATTGTAAAAAGCGCTATATAAATAAATCTGACTTGACTTGACCTCACCAGAGGCAGGATACGAACCGGAGAGGCTCAGCATAAGGAACCAGCGCTCTACTGACTGAGCCGTTCTGGTTTGTATCCCGTCTCAGGTGAGGTGAGGTGAGGTTAGGTTGTTGCATTGTCATTGTTGCAGAGCTCTGTTTGTTTTTTTTTTTGCAGGGTTTGTGGCAGTGAAAACCACTGTGTTTTTGTGTGTAGCAATCTTACACATATTTGAGGTGCTCTGAAAGCTTTGTGTTTGTGTTAATCTGATTTCTTAGTTTGGTTTAGTACAGAAGTCTTTCTTACGCTGTTCATTTAAATCTGTTTTTTAGTTCTTACACAGGTCTTGTTTCAGTTCGTACCGTAAGAGTTTGTGTAACTGTGTTACGAACCTGACTCCTAAATCCTCCTCCCTCGTGAAGTCGAATCTTCAGCTCCATTCTGTTTGTTGTCAGTGGTGCATGATGGGACAGGCCAAAGCCAAAAAAACCCAACATATCCATCAGTCTGTAGTCACAGATCCAGCTTTGTTACTCTACAGTTTATCTCTTATACGTCAGTTTTATACATTTATAGAGTTAAATCTGATCATCGTTTTGTTAAACCATGGCTGTGTGTGGACGGTTGGTTCAGCTCATCGTTATGTAACGTAGGATTTGATCTGAACCAGGCTTCCTTCTGCGCTGCTTCCTGTCTGCCTGTCCGGCAGCATTAAGCTATTTTTAAATTCTTATCTTTTTTTCTGCTGCTTCCTCTTCCCGATCTTCCTGATGAGGCTCTGCTGAGCTCCTCCATGTTCTTACGATAACGCCGTGCACTGACACTTAGATTTGATCAGACACTTTGAGTGTGACTGTGACTTAACATGTACTGGCGTTATTTGGAACATGGGGGCACCCCTGGTCTGCATTACATGATACACACAGGCCCAGCCCCCATCTGCTCCCAAAAACTGGAAACACAGGTTCGAGCCACGTTCAGGCCCCACCTCTGGTGAGCTGAGGTTTCGGTAGAGTGCAAAAATAAAAAGTTCATGACATATAAAACCAGTATGGTTGCTCCTTCTGGAGCTGTGATTGCATTAGATGGCGTAACAAACAAGAACAGATCATCCAACTTCACAATACACATCGTACAATTTTTGCATCGCGATGCATCACATCATGTCACGTTTTAATGATTCTTAAACGGATCAGTTCTGTTCTCTGATATTGGAAAACCACTATGGGATCAGTGAAACCAGTGTAAATAAATAGTTTGCTTTAATGTGTGTTACTAAGTTTGTTCCTGCAGAGGTTCTGTAACTTATTTCAATTTAAAGAGCAATCAAAACATGAGCAGGGGGGATGCTTTTGGATTCTGATGTCTGTATCAGTGCCTCGGGAAGCTTAAACGAATTACGATTAAAAATAATCGTTTCATGAGAAAATCATGACTCCAGGTTTCTGTAAGGCCAACAGTGTCATGTATGTTTGTGTAAGGATGTAGGTCGGTGAAGTAACGAGTCATGGGTTCATTTAACCAGGCGGAAATCAGGTGGATTTATGTCACGCAGAAATAATGAAGATAATTAGGAATGTGATCATAACATTATCCATCACTGAGTGAGTGCTTATACATCGTCCGTAGCTACAGTTTGTGGGATAGTTGATTAGATTAAATGTTTATGCACCAAACGGTTTTGCGATATTTGGATATTTTTTTGCTTAATTTTGGAATTTTTCCATTCAGATCTTTCTTTGTGCTGCAAAATCTGCAACAACCTGGTGGATTTTTTTCCCGCTTCAGTTCCTACTGATCATAAGTAATCTATTCTGCTGGAATCATTTTTATGTTAAGCTGTTTTTCTTCTCATTTAATCCTATTACACGTAAAAAGCTTAATGTAAAGTTGAAATATTAATTAATAAAGATATTCTATTTAAACATTTGGCACTTTTTTTCCATTTTGGATTTGAAAGTTGGAACCAATAAGCAGAATTGGTGTAAAATGCAAACGATACCCCACCTTTTGTGTAAAATAAGTCTAAAAATATTCCAATTTTTTCCATTTCACTCCACAATTATTGTACTCTTGTTGTGTAAGACGCAGTGTTGAATTAACTTTAAAAATACATGTTTAATTATGCAACATCAATACTCCAGCCTTTACAAAACCCGAATCTTAAGCCACAGTTACATCATTTATAATAGTGCAAACCTTACTGTCATGAAGTTGATTTCAAAGTATAGGTTTTTCTAGGGTTACTTTAAGTTCCTAGGTTGGCATTGTTTTCAGTGTTTCAAGCAAAAGCAGGCTTGAAAAACTAGCAGTTTGGGTCTTTCACATATCCCTGTCCTCTTTCCCCCTTATCCAAGTGTTCCTTTTTGTCCAGAAAGGTTTGGGATAATGAGTAATACTAATAATAATTAGTAATAATAATATAACTAATATAATAATACGTTCAATTTGTATAGCGCCTTTCACCAATACACAAGGATGCTTAACAGAGATGGGAAAAAAAAAAATATATATATAGTTATATATATATATATATATATATATATATATATATATATATATATTTCTCTCTATTTAATTTTGCTCTTTGTAATATTGCATTATTTTTGAATATTATTATATTTTATTTATTATGTTTCCTTTAAATATGTTCTCTCTCTAATTTTTATAACGTCTGTTTATTGTTACTATAAAGCTATTAATTAAGTAACTTGGTGTGTTTCTTACTTAAAAAATCTAGGAAATGTAGGTCCCTTTTTGAGTTTTATCCCCCCAATTTCGTTGCCACTCTGAGCCTTGTCCATTGTACAAAGCTCCATTGTAAGAAGTGCTATAGAAATAAATACAATTTTTTATTTGAATCTTCTCCAGAGCCTGGACTTGACTGTAGCTCCTTTTTTAGTGCGTTAATTTGTTGTTCATATGGCTATTGTTGTATAAGTAGAGTTAAAAAATGCCACTTGGCCTCAGCAGGCATTTGGGTCCGAACCAATCTCTATAGACTTGCGATGAAAAATGTTCCTCTGGGGCAAAAGAGCATATACTTAACCTTATGTGGCGTAACAGAGGGAAATCAGAGAAATGTGTGCATAAAGAGTGTACTGTATTTTGTGTGTGTGTGTGTGTGTGTGTGTGTTTAATGTGGCTACAGAGAGATGTAGAAACGTCTCTGTCAGCGTTTGAGCTGTAAAGGACGAGGCGACTCTGTGCTCATTATCTCGTTTACTGTCTGGCCTGCGGCGGCGGTTTGATAACGTAACTCTCCAAATAAACGCTGCCTGACATCCTGAGAACAAAGTGGCATGGCGCAGATGTTTACAGCAACCCCCCCCCCCCCAACTCAGCCTGGTCCTTTTCTATTTGATATGAGTTGATGAAGGGCTTTGATGAGGATCAGGATGGAAAGGACAGTGTAGAAGAAGCCCTGCTGAAGAAACCCATGCTTATGCAGAACAGGTTTTTGAGTACCAAACATGCACTGTGGTTGGACGTTAAAAAAGTAAAACACCCTGAGAAACGTCTCATTACACTGACCAAGAACCACGAAAACATAAAAAGCTGTTCCAAATGTGAGCCGATCTGTTCCTGAAGAGATAAAATTGATTAAACGAAATGAAGTTGACTCGGAAATGCAACTGCTTACAGAAAACTAGAGGCTTTATCCCAAACCACACACTAAACAACTCAGAATTTCACATGGTAGTGACCCCATTGGCGTAACATAAACCAGAGAGAGAGACTGAGATGTGCACACACACTCCAGTCTTTACCACAACATTTGCAACACAATGTCTCACTGAAGAACCTACGTTCACCTCGTTATTACCTCATCATGCTCTCTCATTCCTCTGGTGTTTACTTGTTGAGTGTGAGAGAGTGCGAGACAAAGATTGGACAAATGGAGGAACTCTGGGAAGCATCTTATTCTTCTTGCCCTTATTTATTTATTCTGTCGTTTTGTAACCTGTGGTATAGTGAATGGGGCCACAGTGGCGTCGTCTCGCTCTCCAGTGTGGACTTTGCATGTTCTCCCAGGTATGGGTGCTCCATCTTCAGTCAATTCAGAGCTAAAAGGAAGCTATCCGTTTACTCCAGGGACTAATTTTATGCATTATCCTGGGGATTTTCCACTCAGGATTGGAACAGCAATTACAGCAGCTACAAAATAATTTTCACCCTAAATACTGCACTCTGCAGGGACAAGGGAACAAATTCAGACACACCTAAAGCCTTTTCCCATGACCTTAAACACAAGAAAGTCCAAGACCACAGAACTTCCGTGACTCCGGGTTCCTCCTAAGCACTGAGCAATTCCAAACAACTTAAACAATTTGTGCCATTCCATAACAGGACCACACAGAGACAGCATTGTTCAGCAAGGAGCAACAGATTCAGACCTTGGAGCACAAAAGTATCTCCATCCACCAAAAAAAAAAAAAACTCCCAGTGACATAAATGTCCAGACTTTAGCGGAACGTCATCATGAGTAAGCAGCATTGTCTTGAAATACCGTAGCAGCTCCTCAAGAATGCAAAACCTGGATATAACGGACCCTCCAGCAGGACGATGATTCTGGCCATGACAAAGCAATAATTTGAATCCCAAACAAAACTAAATAAGCTTGAGCAATGAGACTCCCAAACCTGACTGAGCTCCACCTGCACTGTCATGAGGAACGGCCGATAATTATGGACATTCCGCACCCAATGCAATTAAGCAATTAAAAATAGTTACATAGTTAATAACAAAGTGCATGCATCTCTAGCTGTGTAATTTTGAAATGTTGTCCCGTGGAAAAAGAAAAACTGTGGTAGCCTAGTGGGTAAGGTACTGGACTATGGACCAAAAGGTCCAGGGTTCAAATCCCACCTCTGCCAAGCTGCCACTGTTGGGTCCTTGAGCAAGACCCTTAACCCACAATTGCTTGAATTGTAAGACTGTATCAGTTGTAAGTCGCTCTGGATAAGGGCGTCTGCTAAATGCTGTAAATGTACATGTAAAAACTTTAATAAATAACCAACAGTAGTTTGTTTAGCAGAAGTAGGTGAGAATATCTTCTGTAAACTTTTGGGTCCATCTGTTTTTTGTACCCGTAAGCTCCGTTTAACGTAAAAACCCAAGGTCTTAACGATTATCCTTAGATGAGCAGAGGCAGGAGTTTAAGAGCAGAAGTTCTGTAGTGCTCATTCCTGTATGTCTGGGTGTAACTACGTTACCGGTTTTTATAGATTCTGTTGGAACTCGGTTGATGTGTTTAGTGATATTTTTTGTGTGTGGATGATCTTTCCTCTGGTTACTTGTACCAAGCTGCAAATGGTGTTTGTGAGTGTACGGACCTGTGCTATTGTAAGTAGTACTCCCTTGTTACCTGTATATTCTCCCTAATCTATAACTATAGAAACTGATTCATATTCACTCAGAGTCTCAGCTTCATGTGGCTGGTCTTCTGTGTTGTTCCTAATTCTGTTTATCGATTCACGTTTGGCTTCAGAAACAAAAGTGTCAGGCCATTTCAATCCCTCATCAATCAGCGGGATCTCTGAAGCATTTACGTATTGTTTGCGCTAAATTTTCTTGTAAAAATTCCCTTTATATTTACGTTACAGTAATGTAAACATGGTATTTGACTATGCTAATGTCCGGCCAAAGTTCATTTCGGTCACTGACCTGTTTCACAGAACGTAATGTGGACGTTAAACGATGCGTACCTGTATTTATATTAGTAATAATTCAGATGCCATTTGATGTGAATCTGAACTGAAGCGAGAGAGAGAGAAACAGTAAGACCGGTGGAAAGAGAAAGAGAAACCCAATAAAAGTCTGAACTAGTAGAAAGTGTAATGTAATGACTTTACTCTGTTATAGACCCACTCAATGCTTCCAGTGCATTGCATTATGGGAAGGTCGTGCATCCCAAGGTCACACTCAACTCTGATATGGACCTCTTAATATGGATTTTTGGTTATTCTATTCAGTCCTAATGTGAGGAGAACCAGTTACAAAGCATATTACATTATTAACAGAACATCTCTGTAGAGTATGAATTAATTAAATATTAAACTTTTAGCTTTATTAAATTAGGGACACTGGGGAAATGGTTTAAAAATATTTTATAAGCATTTAATTAATAAAAATCATACTTATCAAACATCTTCATGCAACGTAAAATAGTTGCAAGTCATTTCTCACATGGAATTACTTCAGATGTACAAAGAACCTGTTGTAAAAACTCATGTTATTCAGTATTTTTTTTTATTTAATGAGAAGAAATGTTACCCTACACCATCTGACCCTGTGTGGAAAAACAATTCGTTACACAATCAACCCGTTCTCGAAAACCTGTCCGATTAGAGCGATAAGTTTCAAAGCAATAGCAAAGAATTTACAAGCCTCTTTTATGAGACTGGAAACTTGTAAAGACAGTGTATAAATATTAATATTAGGGCTGTATCTTATCTCAGGCCAGCTACAAATCTGCTTTCAGAAATTAAAAAATTCCAAAATCACGGTAAGCACAGTAAGTACGGCTGAATATCCAGAGGAACTCCGGGTTCACATGTCCAAAATTTCGAAAGTCCAATATATTTAGCCTAAGCATCCAGCCTGCTTTTCTCTTACTTTCATCTTAGTGTCCATTGTTATGATTTGCTGCTTCTTTTAGAGATTATCCCTGCTTTTAATCTTAATATCAGACAATCTGGGGTTAAAATAGAGCAATAATTCCACAAATAGGAGGTACACAGTACACAGTCGGGGTCACAGTCATGGTCCTACAGCACTACACTACCCAGCATTCATCGCTTCTTCCACCTCATCCCTTTGTTTGCGTTCTGACTTCCTGATTTAGTTCAGCTGTTTAGTTTCATTCTTATTAGTTTGGTTATTTAAAACCTGCATTTCCTTTGTTTGGTCTGAATTGAGTACGTTTCATGTCTGTACAGTTCCTCCTCATTTCTGTTGGCTGTGTTTTGGTGCTTGTGGACTCTAAGCTCAGGTGCTAGTTTGGTTATTACACTCAGTTCTCCAGTGTTTCAGTTTCTTAATAAAGCTCTGCTCTGTACCGGCTTCTAATGTTTATCTCCCACTTTCTGCCCAAACATAACAGTCGACCACTTCTTGATAAAACCCAAATATGACTGAACCGTTAAGTGCCAGAGATGTGAACTAACCTACCACACTGCAGCGCAGCTTGAAATTCCACCACAGTTTTTAATTTTGCAGTTATTTAAATGATTTTCATTGTATTGCTCATGCATGTTTGCATCTTTGAAAGTTTGTTAGTTGAAGATTCCAATCTAGGGGACTTGCTGTATATGAAATATTCCTTAATTTCAACGCTGTACAAATTTGTTAAAAGCGTGGTTTAATTTATGGTGCGAGTCAATAATACTGGACGTTGTGGTTACAGAATAATATTGTCACAAGCCACAATGTCAACGAGTGGAAATCATATGGTGCTTGCATTAAACAAACAAACGACTAGACTGGTAATAACTGGAGTGCAAAATTTGCGTTAATGATACACATCATGGTCAGTTCAGAAAACGCTTGTCAAACAATAAAAAGTTCGTCAAAATATAAAATGAAAGCCCTCTGTTTATTTGGGAGCCCATAGAAGCCTTGATCAGGATGAATGAAAATGTGGTTATGTGGCGGAAAATGTTATTGTGAAAAAACTTAAGAACATGGATCAGATTTTATATGCGATTTACAGAGGCCATGTAGGCCCAGGTGGATAACAGGGGCCACCTACTATACTAAAAACCACTACCCAAATTCTGTCTGTCATTTATTCAAAAAAAAATTAAAACATGCCTCTAAAATTATTAAGCCCATTAATGTAATTTGTAAAGAAAGTTGGATCAAACGAGAGAATCATTTACTAGAGCTCAGATTTTTCATGGCACTGACTGTAAGTTTGTTGCTGTGGAATCTGTTAACCATGGGGTGCTAGAACTTTAGCGTAAGGCTGCAGTGAGCTCGTGAGCGTACTTTAAGCTGAGTGTGCCAGAGCAGGAGGAGGAGGCAGGACAGGGAAAATCTTTTCTGTCGCCTGGAAAAGTTTCTGGTGCTGATAATTATTTGTGATTTTCAGTCGTTCAGAACAGAGCTGCTCTCTTATAGGGAGAGTGTGTGTGTGTGTGTGTGTGTGTGTGTGTGTGTGTGTGTGTGTGTGTGTGTGTGTTTAGGAGAACACTTAACGGCTTGTTCATGACTTGTGTTCTCAGTAAACTTTTCCACGTCTCAGAGCCGTTCTCAGACCCACGTCACCTTCCTGCTGCACACAGATCAGTTCCAGATGAAGCTCCAGATCAGCTCGAAACCATCGAACCCTCAGCACTCAGACACTAGATCATATAAATCATATTAGAGAAGTACTCCAATACTCTGATACAATGCTTTATGAGCAGCTTTATCAGTCATAAGCTTGTTCAACAAATCCATCATAAGCTAAATGGATCATGAGCTGATGAGGTTAATAGAGTCTGTACTGGATCCTAGAGGAGCCGATTCCACATTAACACTTACATTAACCTACAGTTATTAAAACATCATTAACACAAAGCTTATTTATAATAAAGTGTTCAAAAATCTCAGGGAATTTAGTGAGTCATGGATTGAAAATGAAAAGTAAACGCAAAACACTTACCCAGTTGATGAACTCCGGGCACTAGCATAGCTGCTAATGCTAACTGCAGCCTTTGTTCTGGAGGATTCAGTTCCTGTTTTCCTTTCGTTTGGCTTTTTTATTATTAATCTTTTTAGGATTCAAGGAGATTTGTTTGCACTATAAGAATACAGTACTGTAGATGTAAAAATAAAGAAAAACACAAACACAGCGCAGATCAGCACTGAGCAAGAGCTACTGTGAAGCTGAATCACTGTGTACTGAATCATGAATAATGAGTCATGTATTGAGTTTCGACTGAAACGAGTTGTGCAGCTTGAAAAAACTGAACAAATTATGGATCCATCCTTGATCCAACCATGTACCAACGGTTCAGGCTGCTGATGGTGGTGTATTTTCTTTGGCATACTTGGCATCATTTTAAAACCCACAGCCTACCTGAGTATTGTAGCTGATCATGTGCACCGCTTTGGGTCTGGAGAATATCTTGGATTTTACTGGATCTAGGTAGAGGACCACTCTGGACATGGTGTCATTACCTGATCTTCATATGGATTTGAAGTCCACTCAGCGTTTGAACCCAGACCCAGAAGTTACTTTAGCATATTATCCGGCTGTTACTATGAGAGGAGGATTCATATTTATGAACATTTAATTGCAAATTAATAATAGATGAACTTGTTAAATCTATGGTGGCTAACAGCTGATACAGTCCCACATCTTATAAAGGTTAAAGGCCTTGCTCAAGGGTCCAGCAGTGACAGCATGGCAGCTCCATCCCAGTCCCTTATAAAGATATTAATAATAATTAAAATGAAAGGGATAAGGGTTTAAGGCTTAATGTTGATTCCCTTATGCCCTTTATATTTAACACAAGTTATTAGTCAGTGTAAATATTAATGGATTTAATCCATTATACTTATAAAATATAGTGTCTCTTTTTTCTCTCTGAGTCAGAATGGGAGCTGAACCTCTCTGGCCTCTGGGTGTATTTCTGGGCAGAGTCATGAATAGTGAATAGGGTTAAGTGTGTGTGTGTGTGTGTGTGTGTGTGTGTGGGAGAGAGAGAGAGCTGTAACAGACGGTTCATTGATGAATGCTGAGCTTCACAACGGCTGCTTGTTAGAGGGTTAAGAGGAGGAAGTTTTATTTTTTTTTGTTTACCTCCACCCATGTGACTCCATTTCCTCCCTCATCTGTGTGTTTGTGTGTGTGTGTGTGTGTGTGTGTGTGTGTGCGCGCGTGTTTCTGTCAGTACCTCACATGGTAAGTTAATAAAGATGAGCATTATTTGATGTAACAGCGCTCTGGTTGTGTGTGTGTGGAATTAATTACCTCAGGCTGTCATACGACATCAGCATTTAAACCTATATGTATTTATTTATTTATTTGTTATTATTTCGGTTTATTTTAGTACCTTTTTCAAATTGTAATTCATTAGGTATTTACATACTTTAATTATTTAATATAAATACAGCCATTTATTTAGTATAGCTAGCTTTATTTATTTAGGTTTATACTTTGTTAGTTTTTATAAATAAATCAGATCCTGTAGCGTAATAAAGTCATGGACCTTCCGAGTAATAACGAGATCATCAGTAATAATGTTTAATTTAGACGTGACTTACCATAAACAAGCTATATTTCATCCTTTATCCTCCCGTAGATGTCAGAAATTCCTCTGATTTACACTTTATTTAAGAATCACTTCGGTCATGAGGCAGTACCACATTACCCATAATCCCAAATTCAGGCACTGATCAGAGTTATGTTATGTAATCATGTGATCTCTTACTTGTTTTATGACGGACTCACAAATGACACAATCTACAGAAATGATTAAACGGTTAAACATGACGAGAGGCTTTTAGCAGAGAATGGGATGATAAGTAGGGGTGTAACGATACACACTGCGCCCGATTCATGATACTGAGCTCACAATTCGATTTTTCTCATGATTATCGATTTTACTTTTGATAAGACATTCCTTTTTTACTTCTGAAGTGTAAACAATGCACATTTGCACACTTGTGTATTCAAGTACCAGGGAGGATGTGAAGAACGGCAGATTAGCCTTCTTGGATTGTGAGGTTGTGATTGGAGATGGGGGACGATTGAAAGTCGATGTTTACCGTAAGCCAACACATACGGATCAGTACTTAAGGTTTGACTCTCATCATCCACTGGAGCACAAACTAGGAGT